>LUCM01007854.1:3848-38990 GCA_008360955.1 Fasciolopsis buskii | reverse complement strand
GGAGAGACCAAATTAAGGGGTTTTTACCCCTTAAAATTCCTTCCCTTTGGTTAATGCTATTTACTGACAGTTGCATCGTTCGCATTGCAACCACTGATTCTGCCTTTAGCGATTTTCTTGTTTGTCATCTCTATTTCCGGAGTGCAGCATTCTAGTAAGATCCCAGAAAGGTACTCTATGCGTTCGTTTCAGTTTGTTACCCCTCTTGGTAGAATTAACTTAACAGTCGTCATAGTAACCAATAAACAACATCAAGCACTTGCTTCTTCAAAGTTCGAATATCGACAAAGACGAAGCAGTAGACTAAAAGACGAAAAATTCATTTAGATTGGGTCTTATCCAGAAGGCTTCTCTGAAGGAAAAATTCCTGAAAGATGCCACAGTAAAACTGTTTTTGTGTGACAAGAAAGCCCATCGTCAAAACGTTAAAATTCACTTGGATCACCTCACTATTGTGTCCATACGTTGCATTAGTGACTATCCTTAATTGAATTAATTTCCCCCCCCCTAGACTTAGATGAAGAATGTTTCCGTTTCTCGATTAAAGTCAAACGCTCTCCTTAACTCTTTCACATGCCCTCCCACTATGGTCATTGAAACCATGGTACTCACCCCCTTTTGAAGGTACTCAAATGTATATTCGGTCATTTTTTAGTTCACGTATCAAACAGTTTTCAGTTAACTCTCTGCTGCATGTTCCACAATTAATTTTCAGCATTCCTATCAGAACCTCGGTCTCGTTGACTACAGAACCTTAAATTTATGTATGTTCCACAAAACGTTTCTGTTCATCGAACTGTTTCGTCATCAAGTGAAACAGAATACGACAATCCAGGGACTTCATAAATCCAAAGTGACAATTATTGCCGTTTTATAATCTTTTCCTGTCTTCACATTTCCAAAATGTTGCAATTTGCAGGTAATTTATTTCAGGTCATATATTTTTGAAAATTTTCAGATGAACACATTTAAATTATCTGACTCCAGTTTCAGTCGTCCACGCTGCTACTTTCATTCAAACCGTGCTAAAATGGATTCTGAATGCCACCCAACGAAGTGTAAATTCTCAGTTGTTTAGTTGCCTATATAAGTACCTCTCGATGATGAACATATTTAATTAAGTATTGTCAGTACGTTCTGAGCTTTCGAAATCCGACTGTTATGACCATCACTAGCGGTCGTTTCCAGTTATGCTTATCACTGATTTTCCCGGTATTACCACATTTACAAATAATAACACAGAATGGCTGGACATGCACTGTTGATGTTTTCCGCTGATTCTGACTTTCGTTTGACCAAGTCAGACCTTCTTCTGACTAATTTGATCTAAGCTGCAACGTTTCCTACAAGCCCTGTCGTATCCCATTGTTGTTCCTACCGATACCTCCGGGATTAAGGTTCGCCATATTCCCTACAGAATCAACCATTTTAAGAATTTGAGATGGCATTTCTTTCCAGGCTACCGACTTATTCACCCAGACCTCAGCATGTTGCCCGCAAAGGGTCATCAAATAAACACTGAATCGCTAGGCGGAACGTTACTGACTAATCGTTAGCCAGAAGAACAAAATGTGTTGCGATAGAAAATAAACGTTAGTGATGGCTGAATCAAATGAACTGGCAAGTATGGAAATGGAACTGATTACTCTGGATCATTTTACTCAGCCAACAATGTTCTGTGGCTTTGTGCATAAAAATGCTGGTCCATCTGCTTAATGACCTAGGACGAAAATCCTTGTCTTCAGTGGATAAGACGTTTCCAGACATATACTTCTGCTTGCTTCCGGCAAAGAGAAAGACTGGCCCAGAAAAATGCGGATTCAACTCTCCAAAAAATTCTACTTCGAATTCTATGGTTGGCTTACATGTAGTTGTGTTGGCAGTAAAATTGCCTGAAAGATCAGGAGAGGTTCAAGTCCTACATCAGGACATAACCTCGAGCTGTTGATGAAATCGACATTGCAAGAAACAGATGAAGCGTATCTCAGTTGAAATCGCGGATTGCCTTTAACTGAATTTCTTTTACCCAAATGGATGTTTTTTAACGCATCTATTTAGTCTCGACATCGTTTTACAATATCAATCCCAAATTCCGTAGAGTAAGCATGCCACTGTTGATGCGAGTTTACGATTCAGTTCCATGCTTCCGAATGTCACTAATCCAAACGGTTTATCTGCATTAGATCTACCATGTTTGGCAAATTTGGCACCATCCTTACCGTACTTCCGATCTCTAATTTTTCAGCTTACAACGTTTAGCTTTCTTAAGTCTTGCGTTTGTTCACAGCAAACTAAAATATTTACGACCTAGCCAAGTGGTTCCTTTTTCTACCTTAGCCGATTAATCATAATCGTCAATATTTAAAATGTCTATTTATCCACTTCCACATAGTAAATGGTCTTCAATCACCGTCTACGTTTGGAAAGCAGGAAGAACGTCAATTGGAAGCAGGACAAATAACAAGGCACAAAGGCAAAATCACATATACTCTCAAAATTCATGTACATTTTCCTTCTGATGTCTTATCATAGTTACCTGGAAAAAACAGGTAATCACTGAATTTAACCTATTCGGTATTTAGCAGTCATATCTAACCCACTGTTACAGATGGTAAACATATATACGCAATATTTTCTTGTTAGTTTGTGTATCCGATTTCCCGTGTAATTAACCTAGTACCCCTTAGATTCGGGTGCCCACAAATAATGATTGCCGAACTTTCCACCCACCCCGCTCATACCGAAGCTTGAATAGCAAAATACGAAAGCAGATGGAAATGCATGAGAAAGCTTTGCGTATTGCGCAGAGGAGGGTGACGTCAGTTAGATCATATGTGATAAACGGTGGTCCTCGTTTAAAAATGTCTGGAGTTGCTAAGCTGGAAAAGCCTGCAACCGAAAGACTTCAGGGTATTGAACTCTAAAATTGGGAACTCGGAATCCGAGTGTTTTTGCTAATCGGACAGTGAATCAATAAGGGGACGAGAATCAAAAAATCAAATAAGCGTGCCAAAGTGTACGGACGAGCAGACGGTCTGAGTTGCAGTTTGTAGTATCCCGGCCAATCCTCGACTTAACAGAAGTGTACCCAGTGGTTCAAACTGTTCCGAGTACAACGGCCCCAGGTGCGCAGGGAGGCTTTTCTTTCAGAGATAACAGATATAAGACGGCACATAAAAATAGAAACAAGCTGGACAGCACATGAAAAATGAAGGCAACCATAGAACAACCTTTAGCAAAGCAGCAGATTAAATGCGATCGTGATTATAGGCAATGTTGTGCGGGCATAAATATGTCAGAATGGGAAAGGATACCGGATATTTGCAACAAGGCATATAAATGCAGCGCTTGTCAGTTTACGGAAGTGGATTTCTTGGACGCAGCTCAAAGTTGCTGTAACAAAAACAAAACATCATTGGATGACCGTGACGTAAGCCGCACTACAACTGGACATTTGTTTAAGTCACGAAGGCAAAATTGATATTTGTGGATCAAGGCGATGCATTTACCACAGTGAATGAGAAACACGAGACATGACCTTAGAAAGTAGTTATAAACAGGATGGGTTTCGAATGGCTTTATCATTTGTAATACGTTAGCTAACTATTGGGGAATTGCTGGAGCGGAATTATCCCCAACGTCGTAAGCCAGCCTGGCAATTCCATGGTAATTAATCAGTCTATTTATACGTGTCAGGGGTTGTGCGTTATTGTTTGTGCTTTCACCGTGCGATACATATCGTGAACTTTTCCCTATTCCGAAGAAGTAACTTAACGGCATGTTTTGTTGTCAAACAGTTTACATAAATCGTCCTTCCATTATAAGCTGGATAAAACAAATTCCGGTAATTTCAAAAATTGGTCATTCTTGACCAAAACCAAATTTCATGGGACAGTCTTAATGCAAGCCATCTAAAGTAACTGAGTCACAGTCATTCTAAAGCACTGCATTCGCGTCAGCCATGACCACGGGAACATTCATTCGTTAATTTTATAACTGCCCCTTATTTACCCGCCTAATATAGGCACGCTCAATCAACCACTCATATTCAGTGGCTCAATATCTGTCTCGTATTCCTATTCATCTCGAGATGAGTGGATTATTCTCATTTTGAATCAATTGCCCATAACTAATCTGAAACCTTTACAGTCCCGGGAACTGTAGTTTCTATATATTTATTTTGTCGTGCTTATTAAAATGCGCTTGTCGACCCATAACATCGAGAAGCCAAGTAGGAGAGGTGTTAACAAATTTTGATAATTGCTTAAAAGTTGCTTGATGCGAAAACATTTTGAAGCACAAATTCATAGAATCACGCCCTCCAAGGAATTTCACGATTTTGGGGAAATTTACGTACTCGATAAATCAGTAGCTACCTAGACAAATATTACTGCGCCATGCGTCAACTGATATTCGACGTCCTTGCAAACTCTTTGGTTAACAAATCACAATACGCCCGCTAAAATTTGTGAAGGCAATCATTCACATGAGACCTCTTGTGGAGCTGCTTCAGGCAAATAGAGTTAGTGACAACGCTTCCAGCGTTATCAAAGGTGATTGTGCGGTTGCACGTTTGGATTCAAAAACCATATCGCTACGGTTGCAGTGAGTTTGAAACAACCGTTATATAAAGTGTTGCTAGGCGACTGCTATTGCAAAATGATCTGGAGTCACTCTCGAACGTCTGCAATCAACTGGATATTTAGAAAAGCATTACTAGTAGCCATTCTCCTAACATCTGCATACATACTGAATTTGTGGAATGGAAAAACGAACAAGATTATCCGTCATTTCCGCGCAACCATTTGCCAACTAGGCCAGTTCGGTTCTGGTCCATGCTGTTCCAAACAAGCCCGTTTAACTTATGACACTCGGTCATGGTTTCATTGTTTAAGAGAGAATAGTGCAAAAATCACAGAAGTAACAGGTGACGATCCACCACGATCGTTTAAATACTGGATGCAATTCAGCCCGCCGCCATATCGAATGTGGCCCAGTTACTATCCCACTCTATCAGCTAACGGTACAAAAAATATAACATTTCGAACCAATCAGCTTAATTGTTCTATTCGCCACGACGCTCGTGATCGAAGCTATCGTTTATTGCGATACTGGATGCGGTTGGCCGAAAGGCATCACATTATTTGGTGGATATCGTATGGAACATTGTTAGGTTCATATCGGTAAGTAGGGAACGTTTTTGACATGATATGTGCCCAGTTTCCTTCATGTTGAACACAACCGTGGGATTTGCAAACATCTAACTCTTCCTAACACACACAATCCCCTTTGATTTTCCAGGACGTCTGTTAAGAAAAGATTTTCTTCCCCCCATAGAAGTTGTTTATGATTTGATAACCTACCGTTTTGGGAGAAATAAATTATCAATAATCACTCTCCTAGACCTCAGACAATGACGTTATCGATGTGGTAAACGAAAGTAATTATCTACTCGAGATTAGAGATATGATAATTGAAAAGTGTAGGCACTGAAGTACCGCTTAGCGGAAAGCGTCAGTTATATTTGTGCTTGATAAACGACCAAGAATTGCTTAGACCAAACAGATAGCTAAAGATCAACATCCAGTGACCTGACCAAACGGGATGGCGAAGAGGGAAGTGCCCATTTCCCCCCATGTTTTCACTGTAGTTCTGGCAGTAATTATGACGCAGATCCTCGCACGCCCGACTTAAGCATACATTGCAACTTATAACTTTAGAGACATCATCTATTCACGTTTACATTTTCAACGGAATCTGGAGATGGATAGAAACACATTTGTGTACGGAATGGAATTTAAAACATTTCTTTGATCCAGGTGTCTTCCCCACAGCTGATGGGAATTTTTCGTTATTTTCGAAAAGCTCTTGAATCGATGACCAGCATTGATCCAGCGGATTGCGTCGCGTAAATGTCCCGGCTTTGAATCCCTCCACTAATCCAACGTGCAGCACTGCCTTGGTCACAGCTCCCTTCTTGAGAAATGATACACACCGATTTTTATTAATAAAAGAAGCAAATTGTAAAAAATCGGGGACAAATTACGACTCAGTTCATGTGCGCCCCAGCTTCTACAGTTATAGCGGTCTATCGAAAACCAAAAAAAATTCAACTGGTAGAATTTCGAGTTTGCCTAGGAGCTACAGCCTTTAGATTAGAATGAATTATTCACAGAGGCTCACGAAGAAGACTTCTGCAACATAATTTTAGTGAATGGTTGGAAGTAATTTTGAATGGAATGTTGTTCACAATTTAACAATCGGTTTCTTTTCGAAAACAAAAGCTAAAGATGAATCGTATCATCTGTCTTATATATATATATATATATTGCAAAAATTAACATCCGTCCATTTTATTGTTTCATCACCGTGGTCATGGTGTTTTCGATAAGCTCAATTTTAGCACATTAGTTTCGAAGTACACGACAGCAATTTTTCCCATTGATCTAGTTTAGCAAATCTGCTGTGTGCATTTACTCATATTCTAAGTCCTGATTTACGATAAACCGTCGCCTGCGCATTTAGGAGCGAATCTGTTTTCAGTCTATATTCAGGCATCCGTTTGTTGGCTGTCCGTTTATCAGACCACTCATTTGATTCTTTATCTGTCGCTACCTCCAAACAGACACCAAGATCACATACCTTACGATCACGACATTGACGTAAACATATTGGATGAATATGAGGCAGTGGTGAATAAAATTAGAACCTTACGGAAGGATTTTAACGAGGATAATGTGAGTTATTTGTAGTCTATTATGTATGCCATGTCAAGTACAATTAACTTGAAAGGTCATGTTTATGCCTCATTAAATTTTACAACAAGGAATTCACACCTATCATCCAAGGGCTGCGTTATTTAGAGCGAACGGAATCATAGACGAGGTTTGCAATAGAAATTTATTGAGGGTTATTAAAACTAAACCTGTAGGGATGTACAACCAAAAAGAATTCATTTTTTCTAGGGTCCATTTAGGGATAATATTCTTATCGAATAAACTGGAAAGCCAACCTGAATGGATGGAGTGTTTTGGGCTTTTCGAAAGCAGATCTCTCACCCGCACTGCAACGTGGTTTCTAGAATTTCAGGATAAAAATTTCTAGTCACTTCGGTGCTTTGCGATGAGTTATAACAAAATGTATGTTTTCTCCAAAAACGCTTAACCTGATTGAGTCATTTCATGCTGTCTCGTGGCAGACATTTCGACAATCGCTTAGAGGTGGTCATTAAATCCAAATCACCACCTTCAGATGAGGTGGGTTCCATTTCATGTGTATTCACCATTACTTGACAGTCCTTGCTTGTCCCAGGGTCACAAACCAAACAGTCTTGGGCGGATTCAAGAAATACGGGTTTATAGATAAGTGCTAAATTTCGTGTTGGGCTCTGGTGTGATTAAACATTTCATTGTGGTCTACCGGAAGTGTGCACTTTGGAATGTTTGAAGATGGCAGCTGTGAAATTTTCTTTCGAAATACTCTTTTTACATAAAACGCTGTCCACTTAATTTATTCGGGACTTCTTGAATGGTTGTACATTTCCATAAGAATGTTGAAATAAACAGCATGTTACAAAAGCCAGAGAATGAAAATTGGATTCGTCTCAGTTTTATGAAACAAAGCAAGCTCCCATTCAATCTGAGATCTGTTGATATTTGAATTAGCATTGAAAGCATTGAAACACTGACTGGAAATTCTTGTGGGTTCCAAAACACTAGGTTAAAGACTAAATTATAATAAGTAATTCATTCATTTGTCATCTAATATTTGCTTTGACCTTAAATCTGCATGCATATCCACCATGTCCAGATAACCTCCTTTTGTTTTTCAGATCCAAATTATGGGTGACATTTTTACAGTCGAAAGCCCCTCGATGCTTCGACATTCACCGTAATGCCGGATGACTAAATTCAACTTCAAGGATATAATATTTTACGTAATATGCTGTCGGTGCAAGACCAATCCCTTGCGTAATTACCATGTAGAAAGTAGAATAATATATTTTTCGCCATACTGACCGGAAGATAAACCCAACTTGTTGAATAAGGATGCTTAGCCCACCAGGCTGTTCACTGAAGTTCACAGCCCATAACAAGTCCACCGGCAGATAGAAGCGTAAATGCATACAAACATTTTCTATTCATCCTAAGGGACACTGTCGTCATAATATCACGTACCACAAAGAGACCAGCTGGAAACCTGGAATCATATTATAGTTGTTGCAAATGGATAAACTTGTGTAAAAAAGCATACCCGACGAAGAAGGCAACGAGTTAAGTTTGAAAGAAAGGCTGAAGAAGAGTAAAGCAAGTTGCTTCCTTCAAAATCTTTCAAAAAATCATTAAATAATCAATGGGAGAAAATTAAAATTATTTGTATATTGTTAGTATTAATTATTGGATGAAGTTAATGTTTAGTTTTAAATGTTCACAACGATTGCTGAGTACTAGAAAGAAGTAACCACTGATTACTTCTGAGTACATGGTGAAGTCATTGGGGTTTGTCGGGGAATTATCAATTACACCGATAACTCAAGTATGGAAAGGTATTCTATTTCGTCATTCCTTTTCGTGGTATTTCTTTTAAGTCTTTCCAGTTCGTGCCGAATTGTTTTTCCTCAATGAGATTTATCAGAGTTCAGTATCAAGGACCTTCAAATGCATAAGTTATTAAACCGTTAAGGTAAACGTAAGGAAATTACACAAGAATGACTTGCTTGTATAAGAATTTTCTCTCCGGATTCCAAGATCTTACCTGGTCACATATCTTTAGGTATATCTAGAGTTTACAGCAATATTGCTCCGCTCATATGAAGAAAGCAACAGATGCATAATAATAGAGAAATGAGAAGGCGACAAATGAATAGCCGAACATCCAAAAAATACCGCGACACATAACACCTTGCCACCGCGTTTGCGTATCCAAGACGCACTGTTTTGAATCTCAATGAAGTGCATGAAACTTACTTTAAATTCGCGTTTTCGAGAGCAGTCAAAAGGAACTCACACAAGGCTTTAGGGTATAACACCGGTAAAAAACAAATCGTCTTAAGTGATGAATACAACGCATAATGGGGAGCACCTAATCCAAACGTTATCTCCACTACTTTTTCTAAGTTCTGCAAGAATGAGCATGTGGGCAAACTAGCTTTCCTACGGTCTACTTTCGGAATAGTTCTGTTTTTCGAATACAAAAAAATTTACCAGTATTTCAGCTTTCATTTCTGGACTTGGTGAAATAATTTCTTTATCTTGTGATCAGTGAAAAGAGCACCGAAAAAGTAGGTTGCGCTTTTAATTATTAATTAATTAATTAATTATTTTGTTACCGACCATGGCTAAGTTCCAGATTAGTACATTCCACTCAATAAAAGGAAAAAATATAAAAGCAAACGCCCTTGATGTTTTACATGCCTTGCTTAAGTAAAAGGGAACTTGTGACATATCCGGTTAAAATGCGAAAATTGTTTCCAGTTTTTAATCAGCAGCATGCGTTTATTTCACGCAAGCTCCTTATTTGTCGCTTATTTATTTCAGATCAATCTCATTTCAAGGGAACGAGATTTGTGCAGATATAATCGCGGAAACCGGACAGATTGTGCGGGTAATAATGTTCCAATAGAAGTTGATCGATGCTCTTTTTGTACTCCGATGGCAAGACTTCTCTGTGGGTCTGGAGGATTCTTCGACATTTTTTCTTCTCATATCAATGAAACCGATTGGGAATTCGTTGTGGAGGAAGGCCCTGGAGTGGGAAGTTACGCAAAGACACTTTACTATCCGCTGGATTCATTCTTTCCTTTAGCCACATGCCAATATATGGGCCTTAGTGTTCCCTGTCCGCGTAAACCCGCAACCGTCTTGGAGATGGTATATGGCCGAAACTTCTTCCAACCGAAGAAGGTGTGCAATACAACCAGTGGTTTATGGACAAGTGCGTGAATTTTCGGTGTAAACCTATAATGGATTCATAGACACTGCGCTATCAACTCGAGTACATAAAACTGTCTACTCCTACTTAACTATCAAGACCGTTATTAGTTCATTATTTTAAAACCCGTCATGATCAAATGTAAAAGTGGAAATCAGTTGGATAAAGTTAGTTAAAGAAGGTTACTGTGTTTGCCCTAAGGTTCACTAAGTATATTGATCTCATAAAACAATGATAATACCTTAGTCATTATTCTATAATTTATTCTTTCGAGCCACAGCTAATATTCCGAATTTCATTCTTTAGTCCTTACTCCAACCCAGATTCTACTATTGCTCTTTTTCATTCGGTTTTGTCATCATTTGGTCACTAATATTTACAAATCGCGTTGCAGATTTATTTACCCTCAAATAGAAAAGTTGTACCCTACTGAGCCGTAATCAATTAGTGGAATAGGTTGCTTTCAGTATCCCCCGTACAATAGTGAGCACTTTATTCATGTACCCATCACAATTGCGTGCACTTGTTGGTAAAGGTTATCCTGGTGACCGCAAATCTCTGTGCAGGCGTAGATGCCAGTGGTACCACAACGGAAAACAGATCACAACCTTATTTGGTTATGGCATTATGACCACAAAACTATCAAATTACCAACATCTCTTCTTAGTGAAGCCCTTGCGCTTACCATGACTGGACGTTAAATGCCACGTTGTACTCAAATTTTGGTAAATGGAAGCAACTCGACGCAGCTGATGAATTCCGGAACGTTCTCCGAGAAAGTATGACAAACCAACTACAATAACCTCTTAAAGTTTACTGGTCGTTGGCAGGGTAGGCGTCAAGTTGCCTGATCTATATTTTGTGCTTTCACACAGACTTTGAATATGATTGGGCCATGCAGATTTATAAGCAAACAAGGTTTATTTTTTGTTTACGCAAGACCATTAATATAATAAAATGGTCAAGTTCAAAAAGTGCAATAGCTAAAATGAATGAAACCAGCAAATTCCGCATATTATTAGTATCACCCCTATTCGATTGACTAACCATAACTGTTTGCGCTGATTTGCCGGGTTGGGGGTGTGAATATTTATTTCCAGCCCATCCGATCTACTGTTCTGTAAGCGTCATCATTTAATATTATACGGTAATACTAGCATCTTTATTTGCGGCTTTGTAGAGACATAAATCCGAGGTTCTTCTTGACCAATCAAAACTTGGCCCATGCGCAATATCATTTGAGTGACTGTCGCTATCTTCTATCACGATTCATGTGATACGCAGCGAATTTGACGAGTTCAAACGTCCAAACATAATTCGTTCGTTGATTGTTAAATGCGCTATCATACGACAATTTTCAGTGCCCAAACTCATGATCACACCGACTGGAGAGCAAAGAACTTCATTTAACGAAAAGCAAGCAAATGGTTTAAACATGTTCTCAAAAACTACATGGAATGCTTTTGTACATACATTGTGCAACGAATATGTAAGAAAGAATTGTCAGTTATATATTAAACATATTTAGCCGAATTAAATTAAATGGACCAGCCGTCCGTAGGGCATTTCGGTGCCTGTCGGTAGTCTCTGGATAGCTTCGCTGGTCAGTGTGTGACCAGGAAGCTGGCTGCAGAACGGCTTCTGAAGAAACCTTCAGCTTTTTAGAACTGATAATCTGGATAGTTAAAGGCAGGTTCTAAACAAAAACTGCCTAATAAATTTCAGTAGACTGCTACTTGACCAAGGGCGATGTCTCAACGGCGCAAAAGTTCCGGTCACGCTACAAGTGCCTGCACTAGAATCAGTTCCATTATGGGACCTCATTTATTGGGGCACTGGATCACGAGCTGGGCCTCATGAATCTTAACTGTAAAGGAAAAAAATTAACAACGAAAACACCACACTTGCATTGCAGTAAGCAGCCAGAGATGAAAGACAGCTAAATTTAGACATTTTGGAACAGAACCAATTTAATGATTTGGATAAATGTGGCGCTAAACCAGTGTGCTAAACAGTTGGGATGTTGTGTCAGTATGTCACTGCAGTTCGTTCAGAAAGACCGGGAACCGAACCAGAATGGGTATGTGAAGTTTTGAAAAGTTATGGAAACAGCATACGATAAAAGTGCTTTCAGCTAGAATATCACTCTAACATCGATGGGGAAACTCGAGACCATTTCCAACGCAGACAAAGAGCTAGACGACGTACGGTTGCGCTAGACAGACCCGGTGCTCAGTTGGAAGATGAAGGTGCGCGTCATTAAACAAACTGATTCAGTGAGTTGAAAATGACAATAAAGTGCACTCTGGCTGTAGGAACACTTAATTTGAGAGTAATGCCAACATCGAATAATCAATGGTGAACAGTTAGCATGATAACATGGCACGTGTTTGTAATCAAGCCTAGCTCATATGTGTGCTCACAAGGACTGGGCAAACGATAAATATAAGCTTCCGCAAGCATGTACATGGTAGCATCCAGCGAAATGTCCGCAAAAGCAATTGTTCGCGGCCGATTAAAATGATGATCCTGTAGTCGGCCGATGACGCCTTTCGATTCTTCTTTACCAAGTTACTAATCTCCAGCTTTGTCTAATACTTGGCTTAAGTTTACCACATCTTTTTCTGTGCTTCAAAGTAGCTGGAGCCAACAGCTTATCAATTCAAAATGCTGACGATCGTGTAAATGACCTTCTCACTTAATAACCTTTCATCGTTGCCGCCTGATTTTTGCACTCGTGTCCAAATCGATATACACTCTGGTGCACCAAGGATAGTGGTTTTGCTTAATGTTCAGGTTTATTCCTAGGACATACCATAGAATACCGTGATAATGCCACGATAAAACAATGGCTGTCGGTACAGTGAATCACTGGATTCAGCGTGTTGGCATCGCAATACTGAACCAAGTTATCTTCGACTCGCTTTCTGAGGGTTTCAACTTGCTCTACCCCAAAAACTAACTTGAAGTATTTCGTCACAAAATGAGGGGAGGACAAATTTTATCATAGATTATCACCAGTATCTTAATTTGAAACAACCCAAAATTACAACAAGTAACACAAACTGTTCAATTGAAAGGATATATCAGGATAGGGCACAGCAGTTCCATCTTACTCGGGTGAATCCGTGAGTCCTTCGAACTTCGAGTTTTAGTTTAGGTCACAATTTTCTGGTAAAGAATAAGCCTAGATTGAAAGCTGACTGCATCTCCAGTTGCTAGAATACAATTGGATGAATAAAGTCCCACTTATTTCCCCAGAATCATTTTATAGCAGTGTAAAATCTCACTGAGGTTCTTTTAGTAAAATAACATCAACCAAGAATAATACATGGCAAATAGTGTTAATTTTAGGGATTATTTAAAGGCATTTTGTTGGCTACAGCTTATTTCTAGAAAACAGAATAGCATTTGAGTGTGGTTAGGCTTGAATGCGGATACAGGAATGCAAACAACGACATTAAATACTTGAAATTTTAATACCGATTTGAATTCGACTGTCATTCATAGCAAATTCTAAGTTCTGAATATATGGAGTACGAAGGTTTAGCGTTGTTTGGACGAACGGCTGGATTTCTAGCGATTATTACTCCACATATTTCACGCTGTGTTCTTGTCTTAGGTTGAAATATTTTTTAGCGTTTTTGCAAATTCAACATGAAATAAATCGTTGCACTGTAATAGTGCATCTTATTTTATAATGCTTAAGGTGTTGTTTTTCACTGGCGATTTTGAAAAGACGCAGCTGGAGCGTGTCAAATAACATGTGAAGACATGTTTTGACCAAACTCCTGATTTTAACTCCGGCATGTTTGGTCACTCCATTCAAAAGTAATTTCGCCCATTTACATGGCGGAAGGTGCCAGCATTAGCGATAAACATGTTGATCGAATGCACGCTGACCCAATGGCACTTTGGCTAGATGAACCTGTTCAGAGGTAACCAGATTTCCTGCGTGAAACCTTTATAATTAGCTTCGCAGGTTGGTGGGATGTGAGCATTCGTTCGAAATACTGATTATTTCAGGCAGCACTCTTCGAATGTGTCTAAGAATGTTACCTAGTCTAGATGAAATATGATGAGTTCGCACCTGATTGTTCTGAAGAGAACTGGTTCAGGACCAAATGATGTAAGGAGTATATCGAAAAATCGATGCGCCATCTATTAGTATTTAATTCTGAATGATATAATGTTAATGATACAGCGTTGTTGTTAGATGTAATGCGTCAACGTTTCGACTACCGTGGGTAGTCTTTCTCAAGGCAAGTTTTACAATCAAATGACTGCGGGAACGTTCACATGCCAACTGATGTTAAGTTGTCTGTGTTTGTGAATGTGTGTACTTTGAACTGTGGGTCGGGTGAGAGAATAGTTGTCCTTCACGTCATGCGTCCCCGTGGTGGTGGGGTCAACTGGCGTGGCGACCTTTTGGAATGTTTGTTTCTCACAGACGTTAGGGCTGTCCATATCTCCGGAATCTCTGCTCCGTCGTTCCGATTGATGGCTAGAGTCAGAAGAAATCAGCAGAGTCATCAGCTTCTTAGATTGTCGGCTGAAATTTAATGACTCACAAAAATTCAATATCGGCATTCACAGAAAATCCACATATTCGAATATGCATTTAAACTTCAAGTCAGCTCATCCACAATGCGTGAAACAGACACTTATTTCCTCGCTAGCCAGCAGAGTTAAAAAGCTAATGAGTGATGATACCGAACGTAAAGAAGAATTAAGACGTCTAGACGACATCTTGCAAGACATTCACTATCCGCCACGTCTCATAAGACAACAACCAAAAAGTTGCATGTCGACAACCAAGACGGAGAAAGAAAAAAAGAAAACGGCCTCGATCGGACTTCCGTACAGATCGGGTACTTCGGGAGCAGTAAGAAAGGTCCTCAGTGACTTTGATATTCACGCTTTCTTCCGGATGGACAATACTTTAAAGCGCCACTCATCAAAGGCTAAAGATCAAGTCGGTGTGTAAGATCAACGTAACTGCATCTACAAAATCAGGTGCAAGGAATGCCCAGTAGAATACATTGGACAAACCAGCAGACAACTGGCTACACGGATAACAGAGCACAGAAGGAAAGAAAAGTGCAGACCTTCGGATAAGGCGACCTGATCAAACTAGAGCGCGATTCAGCCTTCGCTCTGCATGCCATAGCAGAGGGACACAACATGGATTATGAAAACACAAAAGTACTCCAACGTGGATTTAAAACCTGCACTGAACATAAATTTGCCGAGGCTCTGGCGATATTCGAATATGTGGATTTTCTGTGAATGCCGATATTGAATTTTTGTGAGTCATTAAATTTCAGCCGACAATCTAAGAAGCTGATGACTCTGCTGATTTCTTCTGACTCTAGCCATCAATCGGAACGACGGAGCAGAGATTCCGGAGATATGGACAGCCCTAACGTCTGTGAGAAACAAACATTCCAAAAGGTCGCCACGCCAGTTGACCCCACCACCACGGGGACGCATGACGTGAAGGACAACTATTCTCTCACCCGACCCACAGTTCAAAGTACACACATTCACAAACACAGACAACTTAACATCAGTTGGCATGTGAACGTTCCCGCAGTCATTTGATTGTAAAACTTGCCTTGAGAAAGACTACCCACGGTAGTCGAAACGTTGACGCATTACATCTAACAACAACGCTGTATCATTAACATTATATCATTCGCAATTAACAACTGGTTCAGCGTTTATTGACAATCTGAACTTATCAGAAGCCTTTTCTCCCTGACATGTCAAGCGTCTGAACATATTGTTGCTGCAGTGGGATAGCTCCCTTGCGGACAGAAAGAACTCCTCTAGCAAAATGATTCGTGAATAAAGACAAATCAATAATCGTCAAGATACCACCGAAATTACAATATTCAGGACTTCAATGACTAAACGGTTGAGTCTTCGACCTTAGCTCATGAATTATCTACACCTTTGTTAGATCTTGCTTGGGCAATCTTGTCCTACTGTTACGTGTTGAAAATCATTGCCAAATTTTCCGTTATCGATTGGTGACCGGAAGTTACGAATATGCTGTGTGCATTCGGTAATTAGAAAAATTATTGCCCTCAGATTGCAGCCAGACATAAATATATTTTGCCATTAGGCACTGAAAATTATTCAAATAATTTTCCTTCTTATAAGGACTGTAGGTCAAATACTAAACGCAGTACGAACCAATACTAAGCATAGAATAAAACCTGCCGGTCTGTACTTTGAATGTGTTTCATTTCAAACAGTGCTTAGGTTATGTGTACGAGAAGAATATTTCATACCATGGTAAATATTTGGTCGATTTTGTGCAATGCACAGTATCAATGGGACGGAATACTTCCACCAGCGCAGTGACCATCCAAGGTTAAAAGGAACAGCACTGGAAACGATTACACGAATCTGACAAAACGTCAGCCTATAGGGACGCAAAACAATTGATGAATATAGAATAACGTGAAAGCTAGATTTTGAATACATGCGAACTGGTAGCACAACAAATAAGACCTAGCGAAAGATAGTCTGTTCACGCCAGATTTCGATCGCCATCTGGGGACTTTAGAAGGAAAACATTATTAAAATGGATAAACCAGAGAACTCAGTCAGAGGGAATCGAGCGCAGGTAAGAAAGCTACCGCAAGTTGTTCACTGTTGAATGCAGGATTAACTAACCATTATTCCATCGACCTGGTTACGTGAGTATGTACCGACACTTGTTCGGATTGTGCTCAGTTATGCTGTTGAATTCAACTAAAAATCAAATAAATATATGTTATCCAGTTGACTTTAGACTAATCGCAATGGTGAACCATATCCAGCACGATTTCGTTACGTGTAATCCGCTATTTATTTTGTATTCAGAACCGGTTACTTACTTAAAAATTAGTTGTCTCTTATAGAACCGATTGGAACAAAGAGAGTGAGTACCATTGGGATTTGATATCACATGGGTTTCTTTGCGAAATTAACAAAACCTGTCATTTATGAGCCAAAATGAGGACAAACAGCGATGTTCAGATATAAGCGAATTGTGGACATGCTAATCGAAATTCCGAAACAAGTAAATTAGGGTGACCTATGATGATGCATCGATGGAATCATGATTAACTCGTTATTTCCACCAAAAGTTATTTTATGGATTTTACCTGAGGCATACCTTGGTTGCCAACGTACAATGCAGGGTATTTGTACATCACAAAACATAAATACCTTTTTGGAAGTGACAAGATAATTGTCAGTGCTTACGGATCTTACCTGCACTTTTATTGGCCTTGAATATCAAACGCAGCACTCTATCATAAAGTTAAAAATTGAGCAAGTAGTCTGTTGCTTATCTTCGTCCTAGTTCACAATTCACCAAGACAACTTACGTCAGTCTGAAATCAGCGAAAAGTTCTATAACTGTTTCTTAGATTGCAGCAATTTTGTGATTGCATGCACGCACGGAGATGAATCGTAGTCCGCCTGATATTTATTTGTATTTTAGAAGAACTGTGTTTCCAGAAGAGGTTAGTTTACTCCATTTGATTCTATTGCTGTTTATTTCGATGTATTTCAGGTAGGGGTTTATTATTATTTCCTGCATCATGTTACTATTTACGGTTAGTGTAATTCTGACAGTTCCAATGCAGGATAATGTTTTTAGAGGTTCGAAATTAAAACTAGTTTTATGGAGACTAGTCGAATCTTCCGCCGTACCTCATATCGCTAATCACCAGGAGCACCATTATAGATCTGAGCTTCTGCTACAGAAATATCGCATTTTTGTTAAAGTGTAGTTCCTGTGTACTTTTCTGATATGTCGACTAGCAGGAAAAGAAACTTAACGACGGTTATGTTTAAACATTCACTATTATGTTCACTGATCTTGTGTAATCCGGACCATGGGGTATACTAAAGGCAATAAGGGAGAAACAGAAAATAAATAGTCCTCTGTGATGAATTCACTTCACCGCACGTTTTTCAGAATCCTCCATCCATCCGCGTACACCGGAATCTTTTCGATTTTTGTACTACTCGTTCAACCCAATTTAAATTAGGCTTGCCACCTGAATAGATTACACAATTGACTTTCCCTTAAGGGCACATAATGATTTGTATCTCAGTGTCGTGTTCGGCGAAAATAAGGATATTTCGTGGATTTCTCAATCAAGGTGAATCATCCATGTTAGGAGTCATCCGAGCTCGGACGCGAACCCGGACGAACGATTCTGAGTCGAACTTCTTAGCCATTACGTTACGCGAGAGACATTCAGCGGTTTGTTTAACTTTACTACATTATGCTGCATCTATTCGTCACTGATTCTCACGACCACGAGCCGCTAGCGCACACCGATCAACTTCTTCCGATATATGGCTTCTCTCTAGGTAGCCTAAGTGTGATAAAGGCTTCGAAAATGACGAGTTGGACGTTCGTATCACACGGTGAACTACTTGATGAAGACATCTAATCTCCTACTACCAAATCATCATGATACTTCCATTAGTCATCACATATTTCTGAGAACCCTACTGGAATTGCAGTAGGCTGTCGTAATGGGCACAGTCCAGCCTAGCTCATTATCCTGGCCCGTGAAAACTGAAACGTTTTGCTAAAGTCCCGGTCATATCTTGTACGAATCCGGTTTATTTATGACTCAGTTAAACGTCGATAAGTTGGCACAAGACGATGTCCCTTGAATATCTATGTATTTCTTTAATAAATCTGACTTGACTGTAATCTGGCCGGTTTCCATCTTTGACTAAACTCAGTCATTGCTGCAGCTCCGAGGGTTCATAGTTCCCTCTAGAAGATCTACTGATGCTAGCTAGCAAGTATCTGTCAAATGCATTGCGCCGGTCAAGATGTGCATTCCGGCATTATTCGGCACCAACAATCGTTTCTTGTTTGTGAAACGTCTCACGCATCCCAAATACTCCAATCGGCATATTATGTCTACACTTGAATCGTCTGTATACCGTAATCGTGGGTAAACCAGAATGTTGCCGACTCACCGATGTTGAATACTAGCTCAAAGTCGGGGCCGAAATTAAAACAACAAAATGAACAGTGTCAATCTGAAAATCCTCTCATGGAGAGCTTGCTTTCAGTTTCATGAATGTTCTTGATAACTCAGTGTCATTCCAATTATCGTTATCATTATAAGCCAATCATACTGAACTGACACAGACACTTTTGGCGTACAAAAAATATCTACTTACCTGACCAGGGTTATTTGCAAATTATCATAGGTGCTTCCAAACCTGCATCTCTCCCGTCATTGATTGTTCGTGATCAAGCACATCTGCGTTTCACTTACTAAATGAACCTCCCGTATTCTTTCTGAAATATACACACCAACTCAGCAAGTTACAGCTCTATGCTTCCAATGAAACTCAAGATATGCTCTTGGTTCGCTTTACAGTCGACTAACTACGTAAACAAATCCTAGTTGACCAGAATAATTTTTACCGAACAACATCTTGTTTATCTTTCGACCACCTATAAAATGAATGGCAGACTTTTAAGGAGATGGCTAATGTTAATTGCCTTTTTACCGTCCCCTCGGACACCTGTTTGTCTCAAATGGCCTTAATTTCTCTCATTTAGTGAACTCATCAAATTATATAAATCCCTTGACAGCTTGTACATTGACATCTGCAAAGTTATGAATGGTGAAATCAAATTTGTTGGCGCGGAGACGGCTAACCAAGACCCTAGTAAAAACAATTGCGGCACCTGTACTCCAGACGCATTTGTACGAGACGATGTCATGAAAGTTAACCCATTTTCCACACAAGAATTGCTAGACATCCTCGATGCACAGGGCCAAGTCCCGACATAGCTGTAGTTGAGGCATTTACTCCTCCACGTAACTCATCATCAAGCATGTCTTTATTTGTTGACCGCACCCACATGGATGGGTGCTTAATGCCAATGTAAACGTCGGAACGAATTAACACCACCCACGTATGTGGCAGGGTATCTGGTCTCGGTTTGTTTCCTGTTGAATAAACATTCTGAAACACGCAGCGGCGTGAAAACGTGCTCACTGGAGGCAAATATTTCAACATCAACTACAGGCAATGGCAAAACAAGGTATGCTCTTGACCTGCTTGCTTATGTGGAATGCGATTTGGGTAACATGATAATAGTAATGGCTAAAATGAAGAATGCAATCAGCGGATACGGAAATTCATGTTGGCAATCAGATAGTGGTAGCCCATGATGTACGGTCGTCACAGTCAAGGGATCCATGACCTTTGGTTACCGAATGTACTTCGGTCCCGTTTTCGTCGCTTTGGCTGGTCCACAACACTCGTCGAGCATCTCTGTACTTTCGGACCAAATGCAATATAAACCGGATGAAGGAGTCAATGTTGCGTCATAATCACATTTCGACTGAAGAGAATAGTTATGTGGAAGAAGTTCCAAGATGCAACCCATCCTTAACTCATAAACGCGTAATTTTGAACGAAGTGGTTTTCTCTCAGCTCGGTGCAAATGCGGGCACAGTTAATGCTTCATGCGGGAACATGGCGGTTTGAAAATTAATGCACAGACAAATAACAGTTTATCACCTAATATTTACATTGACGTTCTCTGTTGTTTTGGCCTACAGGGTTAAAATGATATTGCGCTATAATTCCCGGACGCCTCATCAAAATGATCAAAAGTCTACTGAAGAATAGTGTTGGTCTCAATGAGTGCATAGTGATATAAAATTTCTAACGAATCCCTCAATGAGTTTTTCGGACTAAATCTTACCGCGTCCATCTTGGCGGCCACACATAGTATCATGGCTGAAGCATTGCGAATACAATAAAATATCTTCTAAATTCCCTTCCCACCTCCTCTAGAGATAAAACCAATGTCTACCTTAAATTACCGAAAGGCTTTCTCGCTGTTCTTTCGACATTAGAAATACCAACTCAAATGTTTAGTGCTTTGTTCCCTTGCACATTTAAGAGCAGATTGTGTACACAATGCTTGTCGCGTAAGTTTCGGTACAGTTCGAAGTTTCAAATCTATCACAACTGGCAAGTCATTATTTTTATTTTTTATTTGCTGTCGCTAACTAGCTTGGTTTCCATTCCAGAGCTGATATCTACTCATCGTTGTTAGAGTTCATGGATCAGTCTTAATGACATGCCGTTTCTCCGATTTCTGAACATGCATTCACCATGAAATCAAAACCATGCGTCGTGTAATACGTCGGCTCTAGCTGCATAAAGGAGTGCACTCGTTTTAATATGCATGTACCAGTGTCTAGCGGCTTCCGCTTTGCTTGACATGGGCTTACACCATAAGTCGCTTGTGAAATAAACGTTTTGAGTGGTATAGGAGGTCTCTGATGATCATTAATCAGCATGGAATCCAAACACATTTATCCAATAGCTTTTGATGCTAATTCGTACAATTAATTGTTTGATTAAATGGATATGTGTATGCATATTTTTATGAAAAATAAATAACAGGAACGTGATATCTATTAGTTTAGGTACTACTAATGCATATTGCTCTGTAAACTTTAATTAGAGCAGGTACCATCGTGCCACATTATCTGAACCGCGTACCATGCACATTGGAGTTTGGGAATTCAGGACCGCCTCAATTGCTGTTCACTTCAGCGCCACATGAAATATGCGGGGATTATGTTATCTACTTTCTCCCTTCTAGTAAGCATTTACTACACATTCAAACGGGGACACATGCATTTTCACTAGCTCCAACATCTATCAGTTCAAATTTGTTCATTTACGCTGTTCCTGTCAGGTCGCAGTATACAATATTTGAAAGTTTTCATACAAAAATTATTGATTCATATATTTGATACCATGAATCTATTTCAACTCTTGTAAACTTGTCAGGTAAATGCAGTGCTAAAGATCAGCTGCATACGCAACAGTGAGAAAAATCGAATGTTCGAATCAAACATTTCTAATCAACGAACACAATCCAACACGTTGCTTTATTTGCAACACGGAAGCCGTTTCCTAGTGGAAGTTGAATCACATATACCATGCCGTTGCACACAGTGAATCCAAAGTCAATGCTTAGAGAATAAAAAGAAAAGCCAAGTCATTTCAATCACTGATATTTCAATTTTGTCTGTCAGTGTTGTTAGGAAATCAACCAAGTCTGCTTTTACATTTTCCAAACAGCGAGTCTGCATGTTGATGCAAACCTTGCATCCGCATGGTTAACTCCATGGAATTCAAATGAGTACCTGATTCAGGCATTGTGCTTCATATGCGGCGTTAAAACCGATCAAATTTATTTAACAGAATCGGTAAATCAGGCATTCCAAATAAACTCATTCATATGGTCTAGCCGCGTTGAGCCATTTTAGCCACTGATAAGTTCACAGCGACTGACGAAGCAACACTGACGGATAACAACAATGCGAATACATTACTTGTGACGGTCGTGTGCACAATACGACTACACGGTGGAATTTAGTGCATCCTTTGGTACAAATGGTTAAGCCGCAGGCAATACGGCTGGTGGTACAAAACGTGGATCGTAACTTAAGACATACACTTCAATTATTCATTCAGGCTGTTTTATTGCAATTCCTAATTCAACTCTCGATTAGCCTCTCAACACCCAAACCTACCTGCCTTGGCAAAATCTCTGCAAATGGTCCGAAAACTGAATTCACATGATGCCAAAACTACTAAAATATTATCTCGTGGAGAGGCGTCGAGGTTTTGAGGGGTTCAGCCTGCAGACTAAACACGCAAGTAACGTGACAGCATTTGGAGTTGCAATGTGATTCCGTGGAATTCGATTACCAAAGCCTGAGTTGTACGAGTGCACCGGAGCCGTAGATGGTATCATGTAGTGGTTCAGAGTCAACCCAGTTGACTGCATATATCTATAACACGTTATACACACCGGAAACCATCTGCCAACTGATGACGAGTCTCTTCTTAAGTCTTGTTAGTTCTCTAACACTTATTTATTGGTCGCCTCTGTTGCACCCTAGAACATTATCAAGATACATTTTCAATGCAGAACTATCGACGATATTTGCTGTACATCGAGAGGCATTGTTTTGGCCAGCAGATGTCTGGTTGATCTCCGGAAATTCATGACGTAGATATATAACTCAGGCATTCGAAATATATCGAGCTAATCCGAGATGGAAACATAAATCACCTAGCACTCTTCTGCTTGACTAATTTGAATTATTGTCCATAATAAAATGAATCGTGTGGAACCGATATCCCTTTCGGTTCAAACACGAGATGCTCAAGTTCTTTTTAGAAGTCATTGGAATTGAGACCCCAAACCTGTCTTCCATCTGTCTCCGATATTGCGATTGACAGAGAAAACCTGAGCAAACAATCAGATGAGAGCATTGTATTGCATATACCATGACGCCGACGGAGCACTGAAACGACAATACGCGAGATCGCAAATCCACAGCAGAGAAGTGCCAAGTGGTCAAAGGGAGGATTTTCGAAAAGGGCCGCATGGCAGGAAACGTACGCGTCAAAGCATATCCGAGAGAAAATGATGTCCAAGAATAATCGATTTTCTCCGAGAGAACGATTCCACTACGGGAACCACCCCTTTAGAAAGTTGATGAAGATTTGGATAAGTAAGGGGAGCTTTGAAGGCGGAGTCATACATTGGGAACTCAGTTTTGCCTGAGCGAATGCACACGTGCCGTGTAGACGTACACAGACGTTCTGTAAGACGCTGATTGGGGTATTCGTTGACCTGTAGAAACTGAAATGGTGGAAAGTGTACCATGTTCGTTGTCAATGATACAGTCGCGAGCATCGGCATCCAGGTGGTACCACAATAATACGGTCCGGATTTCGAGAAACGAAAAACGACTAAAAGAACCGGAAGCCAAATCAAGACCTATGGAAGCAAAACGTCGGAGGCAACGTGAGCAAGTAGTAGAATGATCGATGTATCTAAAATTATCAGATTTTGTGCGACCAACGAACTATCCAATTATTGGAGGACGCTGCAGGGGCCAACGTTTGGTGGTCTGATGGCGAGACGATGAACTCGTTCACTGTCGTAGCAGGCAGAGGTCAATTTCGGTGCTGGCGTGACAGGGAGGAACCTTCAGAAGACCATGCAGGTTTAAAACCGAGACTCGAACTAGTGGGCAATAAACTATAATCAGCCTATTCCAGTTTGAGGACACCAATGCCGACCGCATCGACGCGATCGAGTCGATAAACCCTGAAGGGCAGTCGTTTCTCGTGTCGGACGAAGGTGCTACTGTGGAGAATTGGATATATGCATTTAGGCAAGTTAAAATACCCAATAGTATTAGCGATAACGTTTGCATCATTTGAGGCTCTCGTGAGACTTGAAGCCGCATTGATTTGGTGATGAAAACGTTCGTCTAAGCCATCCAATGCCGGGTGGCAAACCGTCTTGCGGATCCGCTCCGTACCCACCAAACTGTAATTGAAGAAAATAGATCGGACTCAAATTGTTGCCGTTGCTCAGTCGTGACGGTAGATGGATAATCATGCAGAGCTATCCATCTTTTTGCAAAAATGTTAAGCCACCGATCTGGCCGTGACAGCAGAAATAATAATATTTTCGGACCGTCCAATAAATCTATCAAAGCTTGTTAGCAGATAGGTATACCCATGTGACCGCACCAAAGGACCAACAGTAGCAATGCAAACGTGATCGAAGAGGGCAACAAGAGTAGCGAAGGTGCCACTGAGCGAGGCTGCATGTCTGTGTGCTGTAGACCGTTGATTGTGCAAACTCTGATTAGCCTGCATACAAACATCATTGTTCGTGGACCTTCAGATGTATCATGCAGAAACTAATCGTAGACTAGGTGGGATACCTGGATGCGAAAATCAATGTAATGTGTTCACAATAAAACTTCGATAAGCAGAAGGCATTACTGGTTGCGGCTAGCCAGTCAATATATCGCAGAGTATCGTGGCAAACTTCGCAGTCAACGACAGTTTACGTATGAAAGTGGTTGGCGGATGAAACAACGACATTCAATGGCCTGGCGAAAATGTCTGACAGCGCCGAAGGCTGCAGTTCACTACCAAATTTACTATATCTGATTCCCTTGGGATTAAGATGCCCAGATAATAACCCCAGTAGCGACCAAATGTCGGAAACCAACTGCTGCAGGACCGCTCCGGTAGCACAATCCAATGCATCTACCACTGGCAGATGAGTTCAAGTGCATCAGGAGCAAGGTATTAGCTGATGCCGATTTGATTTTCGAAAAACTACTCCTGCGGCGTCTTTAAGTATCAGCTTACGTGCAATACCACGAATTAGATCTATTGTCGGAAGCTGGTATGGAGTCCCGCGATCGTCTAGTTTATGGAACCTCTAAAGTAAAGCTCTAACTAGTTGGCATCGGTTAGTGGCACGTCAGAAACCTTACCGTTGTCCGTTAGATTTGGGTACTCCGGCATTTTTTTCTGCTCAATCAAAAAAGCTGCAACTTCCTCTGATTGAAGAAAAATCCTTTAAGAGAACAAAAGCCATTTGATACAAAGTTATTGACATTCGCAACAAGCAGGATTCTTGATTCCATTACGGAAATAGAGGCGAAGGTCACTGTAATGGATAAATGGGTAACGCGTCGGAAAGTAATATGAAGCTATTGGTATGGGTGATGAACCTAAGGGTCGTTTTAGTGAGAGCTGGCAAGTAAAATTTACAAACAAAGTTTAACATTAAAAACCAGTTGACGCTGTGGATTTATTACTTCCTCTTTTACTCTGAATAAATCAATATACAAATACAGAAGTGTAAGAAGATGTCAAATCAACCTGCAGATATACTGCGACACGTACATTTATATTGTTCAGAATGAGATGACGAGAGTGATGCCGTCGTCGGTATGGACACATTAACCTTTCGTCCGTCGGCTATGCCGTATGCGTTTCTATATTAAACACTCGTGAATCACATAAATGCAACCTCAGGGCTGATTAGTGTTTCATATTTGCGAACATGTTTCACACAGCTTATAGACACAAATGTCATAACTTACGCATTGTGGAGCACAAGGTAGAACGGTGACATCGAGATTTGGGCGGACAGCCAGATGAAATTTGAAAGGCTTCGACAATGATTTGCCATTTTGTCTGATGTCTTGAAGTTTACCTGTACTAGTTTGTCTAGCTGGTCTTTTGCCCAAATGCACAAAACATAATACGAAGCCCAGAGAGTAACATTGAGTCGAGGTGGCTTAGTTGCACTTGGAAATTTGACTAACTTCATACGAAGTGCTTAGGCGATCTGCTAATCAGTATGCAGATTTTTGGAGAATAGCAATAACGGCCATTGGCGCCTTAATCAGAAAGCATTGGCTACAGTCTCGAAAGTAATTCTTGTTTCAAAGCAATCCCACAGTCGCTGTTTTCTGTTATCCCGAAGCATTTTCCGCCTCCCAAAAAAGTGTTTTTTGCTCCGAGTAATCATCAAGATTAGATGTGCAAATGCACCGGTCCAGATGCTCAGCAGGTTTTATCAAATTTCACACTTGCGATGGAGGCATTTACCAGTGAATATTCGTGAGAGAAATGCCAATGCGGATATTAAAACCAGATGAGAAATTTCTGCGTTGATTGCGGGCACTCCGATTCTTCCGCAAATATGATTTTCTGAGGAATCGTGTCATGTTTGTTGTTCATTTTAGTAGTCGTTTATAAACTACGTTTTGCGACTCCGTTTTAGTTGTAAGTTGTTCACATTCCGACAATGGTTTCTGAAGAGATTTAATCAAACAAACTTGAAATAATTTATTTTTGCACCTAAAATAAAACGATAATGAAGCACTAAATACTTGCCATTCTTACCCCGACGATTATTCAGTTCAACCAAGTAAGACACCACTCTTGGGAACTCCCTCACCAAACGCCTGCTCTATATCTCTTTGGGAACTGTCTCCTTGATCTGTCTTCGATTTGAGAGCTTTGCCTTTGAATAGAAGAATGAATTGTAGCACCCAACTTTATGAATCGCGAATTTTAAAAACCGGTGAATGCTTTTCAGGAAAAAGTAATCTCCAATGAATTCAAGACAGATACGGGCAACCTGTGAATATGTAAACTCGATTGGGTGTCCTAGGTAATGCTGTTGCAGCGAGAAATAAGACGAATGCAGGCAGCAGATTACAGGAAATCTGCCTGATGCAAGCATTTCAAATTAATTAGGTTTTAGTTTGATTACTAACGATCAACTCCAGGCAAAAAGAATCCCTTATTTGTGTAGCACTGAAATACTGGTAAACTTTTTGCGGCACTTTGTTAATCGCTTATATTATTTCAACACAAAGCGATAACGGACTAAGAATTTACTGTTTATTGTAGCATAATCAAGCCAAAATTTCATGCAAACGTTTCATGCAAACATTTGGCCATGCCCATAATTCATGTAATATCATAGGGGTTCGACCAGATATTATATAACAAAATGGAACTAAGAATGTTTTATGCAATTTTCTGAAAGCTAAATCTTTTAATAATCTAATATGATGCAACCCATAGGGCATGTAACAACAAGGGGTGTCTATTCACAGCAATATCGGGTCAAGATTCAGCTGGGAACAACGACTGGAATGATGTTAACCAGTTTTCGTGTAGCATACAGCACAATTTCAAACGTTTTGCTGATGGGACAATTTTAAAAAGCGCATCGCCCAAAATCCCACCTGAACCTCCACTCATACACCTTTCCGTGTAATATTTTAATGGGTGAATTGAAAATCACTGGACTATCCAATGAGTCAAGTAGAAAATAATATGAATGGGTGGAATGGTGTGCGTGTGGACGGGCATGTTCACCGAAATCAGCAGACGTTCATATTTTATAAGCCTTGCAGCTTCAACAATGAAATTCCACGCTAATTACGTTAGCCACTTTCAGTACAGAATTTTTACCAGATTTCGATTTCATTCGCAGTTCAGTTCTCTCAATTATGAGAACCAGTGTATTCAGTAGCGCACCAAATAATGAGACCAGATTTTATCAAGGTCTAGTTTGCCATTCCGAAATAAAATTTGTTGAATTATTTATACAGGAATTCCTAAATTCCAATTTGTGAAATCACGAAGTGTGATACAATTAATTTATGAACCATTGGGTAAACACCTTGACAGAAGTTCTCAAAGATCTACCGCTGATAAGATTGATGTCATTTGACAACCAGCCATTATAGGGGCTGCACGTATATCGCAATATAGGCTAATTCTATGAGATTTCTTATTACCTATTCCCTCTTGTGGGATGACAATACCGCTGAATTGCTTCACTTTCCTAATATTGAAACTGTCGAGGTGGCATTTTTGAACTTTGGAGTAAACTAAATTAGTTCTAAATACCTGGAACTTGCCTCGGCGAAAATTTTTCGAATACTGTAGCCCGATGCTCGTATTTTACTAGCAAAATGGACTGACTTCACTGCCAAAAACCCTACCATAACATGGAAAACTAGTGGTTCTTAATTGCATTGGGGGGCGCCAAAACTTTATGCAACTCAATAAAATTGACTCGGAATTTTGTGGATTTAACCTAGAAAATTTCCCTAACTACCGATGAAGAAACTGTGTCACGGAGATTTAAAGAACTATTGTTTTATATTGGCCGATGCTGCATTGTCGTTGATACGATTTTAGAGAGTATGAGGTTCCTGGGTATTCACGAAGCTTTGTGTCTTTGTAGTTAGCGATCAAATGGTGACACCAATTGCCCCCAACTGCGTGCGACAATTTCAGGTAGCTCTTTATATTAACAAACCAAGCTTTTCAATTCGGAGTGCTGAACAGATTGTGTTTATCACATTTATACTTAGCAACTAACAGTTACCTCTCGGTAGTTATAGTAAAATGATATAAATACTTGGGAAGGCATTATCGGCATTCGGATAGATGAGACAGGACTAAACATCCATGCACAGTCTGCAAAAATCTATTCACCTATAATAGATAGCGATTAAATCAAAACCACCGCTTCGGTGACTGAACGTGTGCTGGTCCTTGGAATAAAACTGCACTTGACAGTTCGATCAGGATAGACATGATAACATTTCAACGGCGACATTCAACTGTTGTCTCCTTCATGCTAACTGATTGTTGGTGTTCCTGGGATTTGATCACACAATTATCTAAAAGATTTGAGGGCGATGTTACTTGCATATGCAACTTTCACTGTCTTGGTACCTGACTTGCGGCCGACAAGTATGGTTGATACATGCAGAATTATCGTCTTTGTCGTCAACCTACACGGAAAAACATCCCATAGTCTAAGAGGGGTTGGCATACTAATCTGCGA
The DNA here is from genome assembly GCA_008360955.1 of Fasciolopsis buskii. Classification (NCBI taxonomy): domain Eukaryota; kingdom Metazoa; phylum Platyhelminthes; class Trematoda; order Plagiorchiida; family Fasciolidae; genus Fasciolopsis; species Fasciolopsis buskii. Next base: position 9,766 of record LUCM01007854.1, on the reverse strand, counting down.
TTTGGTCTACTGATTTGTCAACCAGTAGCTGAAAACCACTGTAAATAGAAATGGTTTAAGGTAAGGCTTTGTGTGTCACAGAAAAACTGACTGACACTAGTGTTCCTGGTAAATTTGTAAAAGAAACATGCATTTAAAAAGACAGGCCGATTTTCATCTAGTCGGATAATTATGTAAACCATGATAATTTGCGCTGTGTTGAGGTACTTGGAAATACAAGTGAAACAAATATTGAAGAAAAATTAGAAATTCCATATTTACATGCATTTTCGCGAAGGTCCCCATTTTTTACACGGTGCACAATTAAAAACGCGCTTGTTTCTTCTGGTTCGCAATCTAAACAGTATGAACCTGAAAGTAACAAAATTTATGGGGAGCATAGATACGTGGAATAAAGATACCGACATAGATCTTAACTGGATTTAACAGTGACTCAGCCTATTCACCTAGACGTGTTTTGGGGTTGTAGGGGATATTATTTACATCCTTAGTGTGATTCGGAAAGAAAATCAGAGTGTAACCTTCGTTCCCAAACTGCTAGGTTCATAAAATGAACAATATCCGTTTGGTGGAAAACCTGATGTCGTTTTATTAGTTTATGCTATGTGACATCATCGCTATATACGTCTATTTTTTAGTTTCTCCTCCCTTTAGTGGAAATTCTCAATCAGGCATCTGACAGCACCGCTGTGACGCTTTCGGTAGAAATGCCAATGTACATCTAAACTGATCAAAAATAATTTCCGTTATTTTCTGTCCCTTCCCTTTGCAATACCGGACTATTCCTAACCAACTTGTTCGCAATGACGCTGGTCTTGGCTGTCCTCCATTTTCCGCTCGATGTATTTGCTCTTCATTGTTTTGTCCCTGTGGTCCCTAGTTAAGATTTATTCATGGACATTGATCGTAATCATGGGTCACATGAATTGAGGCGGCTTGTTATGTTGCAGTCCGCAATCGTTTTATCCCTCAAATTTGTCAACTCTAGGCTTTTTGTTTGTTTACACTGATTTTTGGCTGTCACGCTCGGGCAAGTATTTGCTGGATCTCCCCGGTCGTACAGAATCCCTTGTGTTTGCATGAAACAAGGGACATGTACCTTTTGTTTATTCTCTGCCATCGCTCTGCTCGCAAGTTCTTTCAAGCTTATTCCTATTTCGCTGATTAAATTTCGCTGCGTACTGCATACGAAACCAATAAGATGCTTTTTACTTAGTGCGATGACAGAGCTTGATCAAATTTTACTTCACGGACTTAAGAAATCAAGTGCATTCTTGTTGCTTTTTAGGGCGATTAGTATCCCATTGAATATCCCTTATTAACACTTGTGATCAAAATAATCCTAGTAAAGATGACGTAAATAAAATGCAAATGAATGTTTAAATGATCTGACTGAAATCGAAAGCTCATTTCTCCTTAACTTGATTTCTCACATTAATTTGAAATTCATGTTAGCAAGATAATCTCTGATATTCATTGTTAGTACAGAATAATCAAAATTTCACTAACTATGCAGGCGAATAGTACCAAATGAGTTTCAGACAATAATAAAAATAAGGATTTAGGTCGTCCTGGGTTGGTCTGGATCAAGGCGCTGGCACCCGTTCAACTACAAAGAACAGATGCTAGAATATTCAAGAACGAAATGTTAACTGTTTTTCCTAAGGTATCAGAACCCTACGCTTTTCAGTCACCAATTCAATTTAGATGCACAAAAACTGGGTCGCTTTTTTACAACTCGGCGATCGCAAGGCTAATCCACGCTTGAACCACTTTATGAAAGCCTTTTTCACGAAATTGGAAGTCATTAGATTCTTTGAGAATGTTTGGGATCACGAATGATTCACAGAAGCACATGGATCCGTTGCTATGGTCGATTTTATTTAGCTAACAAAATACTAGAACTGATTTTAATCCGTTTTGTAGAAACCTGTACCCGAATTTGGCCAAAAATGCTTGCGTTTCGCAGGATTACACAAAAACAATCAAATGACTAACGTGTATCACCTGGAACGAATGTGAACAGTGGTGGTGAAATCGGTGATGTGCACTACCCCGATCAATTTATACTGGGATCTTCCTGAGACAATCATTTAGGCAAGGGATGCGCTCCCATCGCATAAGGAGTACAGTATTAGCGATCAACACTGAACGTGGCTTTAAACTATACTGGCATACGAAAAGACTACGCACCGGCAAGAACACCTCCAAGGATACCTTTTTGACCCAGAATAACCATTTGCATGTCGCTCACAAGATTGGGATAAGGATGACGGGACCTCTCTGAAGCCTCAAGGCTACAGTCATGCCCTGTTCAGATATCTCAATGATGAATACAGTTGAACGAGTTAAAGTGGGTGGGGCGGACATCGGTCGATCCCTGATGTTCACAATAAGAGAATGCACTGTGCTGGTTTAACTTCCAACAACCAATCACATGCTGACAGATTTCGAGACGGTCAGTGGTTATTAGCTTAACAAGACTTCTCACGACACAAGAAAATGCCAGATATTATTAGGCCAAAGCCGAAAATTTTAGGCTTTCAACACAAACGAGCCTAAATGATATATTATCTGGATAAGTTTTAGTGGCTTATTCCGAGCATAGTAAGCTGGAGGTAGCCAATTAATCCACCTGCGTCTTACATTAAGGGGTAATCTGGTTGTAATGGTTCTATTACATCATCTAGAACCTAAGGAGGAAAAAGCGAAGAAAACTTTTCAGATTGTTATGTATCATTGACACTAGCCAAGTCGACGGCAATGAGGCTCGGAATAAAATGTATCGTTCCAGTTTTGGCTAAAAGTGGCCTCAACTATGAAAGAAACTGCAATTCTCAGTTCCGTGCAGTTCATGGGCACAAGCATTGCAGTCTAAGCATTCAGATACACAAAGCGGACCGGTGACAACGAGTTTTGAACGGTCAGCTAGATGAAATTCGAAGGAATTTAGCAACTATCTGCTATCCCATTTGTTGCCCCGAAGTTTCCTTCCCTAGCCTACCTAGCTGGTTTTCTGCGCAAACGCACAAAACATGATTAGTAGTCCAGTGTGAAACGATGTGTTGAGATTGTTTAAGGCCATATGGGATTCGGACTAATTTCATGCGAAACGCTTAGGCGATATGTCAATCGGAATTCGGATTTTTAGAAAATAATAAATGAAGCATTTGGCGTTTTAATCGGAAGGAATTGGGAAAAGCCTCAAAAATTATTCCTTTATTAAGAGATTGGAAACTGAAAATGAATTAGCACTGGCACCCACCACGGATACCAAATTGTATTTGACGAACCTGATTCGAAAGTAACAGTAAAACTTTCCTCAAGAATTTAACCAATCTTAAATTTATGGCAAACTAGTTTGCAGCTTACTAATTGGAGACAGATGTTTCTTTCTTTGGAAACAAACAATTCACTGAAAATTCAAGTTTTTCGAAACTGTTATATTGTTCCATCTTTTCAATGGGAAACTACTTACCCCTAGGTCCAACAGGACACATCTCTCTCTCTCTCTCAAAAATCGTCGCATAAACATTTGATCATATTCTGCCAGTGCAATAAGCGAGCAGCATTTTACAATGCGAGGTAAATGAACGGGAAGTACAAACACATGAACACATCACTGATCCAGGACGTTACAGTAAATACTGACGTTTCATTGTTTCATTGCAAATTCGCTCGGAACAACATATCACATCTTTTTACGAATCGATTCTAGTATAAATTTTTCATCCTCTTGAGGATAATCTACATATTATGGTAGGCGATTTTGACCTTGCATCTACTCTACCACTGGCCGTGCTTGATTTGACTGATCTCTGCATTTCTCAAAACAGAGACGATTCCATTTTAGATAGATTTATTACCAACCAACTCGATTTATTTCCCTGAAACCGCATGCCACAATTTCAAGTAGCGATCATTGTTTGCTTCTGTTAAGGCCCAAGATCTACTCTAGGTCAGCTTTCCATTCCTTCAGGCGAACAAATCTATTCCGAGTTCGCATCTGTAATTATTCACGCAGCACCCTTATTCTTCTTCAGAAATCACTTTCACTTGCATCTATCTGTTTCACTTTTGAATACCTGCTCAATGACAATGTCAAACCTTTCACAGAGATGGCCAATGCAACCTTTGACATTTGGTGCTCCTCAGAAACACTAGTCGTTTCAAATGGCCATAACTCCAACCAGAAACTAAAATGTCCAAGACGATTCAAGGAGCACTTCTACAAATTTCGTAATAACTCAAGCGTGTGGCACATTTCCAACCTAATAGAAGCGCAAATCCAACGCATCGACATGACGTCCGCCAGCCAAGTGTTGAGTGGCAACAACAATCGACTCCTATGGCAAGGCATTCAACTCTTGTGTGAGAGAAAGAAGCATAAGAAAACTCCTGCGGATGTCGACAGTATCAATCGTGCTTTCACCCATCCTTCCAATTATATCCAGATCATATTTGGCCAGGATGATTTTACAGTTACAATTTTTTTTCTGGAGAGGAGGTACTCCATCTTCTCCGCACCACTAAAATTACCACAGCGGTTGGTCCTGATAATCAGTCCTCATCTCTTTTAAGGCATAGTGCTGTGGCTCTGACCGATGCATTTACTTCTCTAATTAACTCGTCATTAATCTCCTCTTCCATCCCTGACCTTTGGAGACCCGTCACTATTATTCCCATTCCTAAATCTAACAGTCGAACTATTTTCGCAAAGGGTTTGGCCCCATCGCCTTAACATCCTCTGGTCTTAAACTTACTGAGTGGGCTTTACTTAAGCGCCTGTGTTCTTCTATCTACCATTCTGATGAACCTTTTCAGTCTACCTACAAATCGAACAGGTCCACTTTGGACGCTGTTGTCACATGTACTCAGAAAATGCTTTAAGATACTTCGCCGGGGCTATCAGCCATTAGCCGTGTGTCCTTCATACCGCTAAGTAACTCGTCCTTCAATCTGTGTTCAGCACTTATCAGCATTTGCAAAAAATTGCTAACAAAATTGTTTATGATGCCAAGTATCCTCTGTGCACAACGATCTTTCGAAGTGTCGCTCTGATATTTCAAAGTGATCCACCTTTTCTTCCATGCACTTGTGAATCAATAACTACAGGAAATACACTGTTCCATAATCAGTACGAATTTTGAAAGATCGTGACCGGGTTTAAGCCGAATTCCTGAGCAACTTGTCTTAATGCGTTGTGATTATTCCTGGATGAGTTCCTATATATTCTCCACGAGGCGATGAGTGTATTTTTTTCGTTTACTAACTCCATCATATTTTATTTTCTATCGAAATGCAACATTATTTAGTGTACGCAAAAGTCTTTAAAATACAAACCACAAAATACAATAGAAAAAAATACAGCTCTGATAATAAACGAAAAGTTTGTGAGACGACTTAGTATTAAAAATCAATTTATGTAGTTGTCATCATTGACTGACTAATTTGTATAGTTCAAGGAGGATGAGCTTACTGCAAAAGTTTGGTTGTCCTTTATTAGCATATCCGTCTGATTACGTTACTAACCGAACCCTGTGCATCCGAATGGACGGTAAAGTATCGAAGCCGTTGATTAACAACTCAGCAGTGCACCAGGGTGTTGTTTTTTCATCGTTTTCCTTCTCTACTTACATTAGAAACTTATCGGCTAGCGCACCCTGTCAACTGTTTAAGTATGCTAATTATGTTACTCTATCTCAAGCCGTTTCGAAAAACGATGAATTTTCAACAAAGTTTTTTTTTCCAAACAAATTAATCTTCCGTTTTATGGATTGCTCTGCACAATTCTGATTTAAATCTGAACACATCTTAATTGGTTCGAATGTCTGTTCTCATTCTCTCGTCGACCAGCTATCCATCCTGAAAACGCTCTTCCATCAACTCAAATAACTTTACCAGGGTTGAATTCTGTG
>LUCM01007850.1:172384-199594 GCA_008360955.1 Fasciolopsis buskii | reverse complement strand
GTTCTCCCCGTTCGTTGAGAGGACAACCGCATTGAAAGTTCCGATTGGAATCGAAGTAGACGATTATCGTCTAGAAACAACTGTACAGTAGCGAAGTTTTCGTGCTGGTGTGACCGTAAACCAGGTATAAACAGAAGCGAGCTCTGAACACGGCAGTGATCTGAATCCACGGGTATGAACCAGAAAGACCAACATTCCTCAATTGATCTACTCCACCGGAAGCCGATGGCACTGTGATCAAAATGAATCCAAAACTATTAAGGTAAAGGAGGCCTCAGGTTAGCAGATTTCGGATTTTAGGGCAGAAATTGATGTTCGCCAGAAACGGCCTGTGGTTATAACAAACCTGAATGAGATGATCTCTGTTTTCTGTCCGATCGGCTGGGACGGAAATTCTATCCTCGCTAAGTTTGCAAGTTGGGCGCAAAAATCAGCGACGACCATAAAGGCCGTTGAAAACATTATAGAGTAACCAAGATAACTCCTGATGAAAGTGTTTTTTGGCCTCAGGGGACCTGCAGTCAATGAGTGCTCTTATCCCAATGGCAAAATCGCTTCACAACTGCCATAATTAAATCGCCACTTGTTATTCAGAAATCTAAAGATTGTTTCAGCTGTATCAAAGTCGATCGTTTTGTCTCCGCTGCTAGGAGCCGTTAATTTTGCTCCCGTTACTTCTATCCCTTCAGTTATCCCTATCTGCATCATCTGTGGTTCTCCTTAGCCGTTCTTATGAGAACCAGACCCGCTTGTTCTCTCGCTTCCATCGCTGTCACTAACCATTTGTTTCTATTTCATCGCTAGAAGGGTTCGCCAGACCTTACAAACACCTAATCAGAGCAGTATTCTACCAATCGTTCTCAAAATTTACGCCCTCACTCTGAAACTTTTCACGCTGTCATGACTTTTCCCTTTCCCTTAGTCGGCAACCTCTGTGACCTCAACAGTCTCCATTGCAATTTACTCACCTTTGTGAAATTTATTAGTCAACTGTGCCTGTTCGTCGAATCGAAAGGATTGGTCAATGACCGTCAGTATGGAGTTCGACTTGGTCGTTCCGCCGACGATTTTCTGTCTCGCGTTTCATGGAGCCTATCCGTTTTACTGGAGACCACCTGGTGTATGGTAGAAACTGATGATTATACACTCATCAGTCCACCAGCCATTTCATTGTTGACAACCACTGATGTGCTCTGATTTTCATCGCCGTGTGCTTAGAAGCGAAATGAACGAAAAACAGTAAATTATTGATCTGATGATAATGGTTCGGATTTATGTGGACGAGGAAATATTCTGAATCAAACAACTTCATTCACTGGGGCAATAAACCATGTTATTCAACTTCTCAAACTGTCCATTGCGAAATCAGTTCTCCCTATTGCAGAATAGAACAGTGGGAGCTGCAGCGTTACTTAATTTTCTCCAGGACGAGCACTGAAGATGCTGTCGGTGTGATTTCAAGTATCTTTATTGCCTTTCCGGACTAAGTTAAACTTACTACAGGATTAACTCATTTGTGCAGTTAATTGTACTGCTCATAAAGGCTTTCATATTATATGCGTCCCTGTTGTGAACACGTTTATCCTCCACATGCCCGTGGTTCAACACTTCACTGGCGAAGTTAGGTAACCATGGCCTTTCATGATCACCGATTCATAGTAGTTCCAGTTTTCCCGTTTTTGCGTGAAATATCCGACAGACAGTATAGCACTATTTTGGACTACACTAAGTTGAATTCCGGTAATCTCGACTGCTACACAAAATCTTACTCACTGTTATTTTTACGGTGAATCTTCTCTGACGGCGTGTTAGAATTTGCCCGTAGGCCTGCTCATATTGTGTACTTATGTTTCTCGAAATGCTCCATCCGGGTGAAACTCAAGAATTTGAATCAATGAGTTATCTATTTCCTTGGTTGACTTGTAAACTCTTGGATTTTGTGTACCGGTATTTCCATGCTAACGTATAGTACTGTTACTGTTTCTCGTTTTCGTACTGTTCTCCGTCTGCTCATAAATTGCTACCCCTGCCCCTCTCGTAAAACAATCGTCGCTGTTTATTGGATTATTCGCCCGGTTTGATCAGATGTTGCAGCCACTTGCATAGGAACATCAGAAATTATTCAGCGTATAAAAAATTCACATTCCGTTTCCAATTCGTCCACATCGTATGCTTTTCTGTTTTGTTCTGAATGACGTTGCAAGTTAGCAACACGGCAGCGCTATACAATGTTAGCTGGCAAATAGAAGAGGTGAACTAAACCGAAATACGGCTCATGAACTTCCGTCCACCTTAGCAGCGAAATAATTTGGGTCCGTCAGTTACATTTTTCCGTTTGCGGTTTATTTCCCCCGCTGGTAGTCCTACCAGCAGATGAGCGTGTACTAAAAAAAATTAGTCAAATCCGTAAATCATTTTCTCGCATTTGCGTCGCTGTCGGATGTGGCTAGCTGTCTGCTACATCGGTGAAGACGTTCGCTCACTTACCCGTCTGACCATTCTCTAACTGTCCACCGAATGGATCTCGCTCTTTCTTTCTTAGTCACTCCTGTGAATTCATAGGCGAGTATGCTCACAGGTTCATTCACTTTATCCAACTACGGAATAGTTTGATTGTTTCCGGTTGTTGCACGGTTCGCTTTGCTGAATCGATCGGCTTGATGGAATGAACCAATCAGTTGTCATGCGGAATGCGCGCAATGAGGTGAAACGAAAATGGGAGTGTGGACACTCCCGTCACGCGATCGTCCTGCGGATTTGCAAGCTCGTTGGTGTGTGCATGTGTTTCTCTCATTTTTCCCTCCCTCGAGTGCGTACGTGCGCGTAACAGTTTGCCTACTGTCTCCTCCCTCATCAGCTTGTGCCTGTCACATGCATTCAGGTGGCCTTGTTTGGGTTGTCCCCTCCATTCTTCTTCGTGCCTTACCCTACCGTTTTTCGACTAAAATGACACGTGAATGCTTACAAAATATCACCCAAAAGAATACTGTTAAGGTGATGGCGATCAGCTGACTTTATGGACAGCTTTGAAAACCTTCGCTGGCCGTACGACTGTTTTCTTAATGGGAGTCTGGAAACCTGACTTGAGTTTAGCGTTTTTGCAGAGCAGAGTAAGCATAAGCACCAGCAGCATGTGCGTATGCGTTTGAATGAAAAAAAAAAGAAACTTGACAGCACTGTCCAGTCGTTTTTCAAAAATAAAAACATCTCTTTTTATAAGGCCTTTATTCTGTTTGTTCCACACTGCTTTTTTTCCTTAAAATGTCTGCGCTGGTCTTACTACTTCAAGCATATAATCTAGTTTCTGTTACTAGATGTCGTACTTCCTTCTTTCTTTCATTCTTCGTGCCCCCCTTGAACTTCAAATTTGCAAAACATTCTCTCAACTTCGGTATTTCTATCCACTTGCAGTCTCCCACTCCTCAAAAGCAGGATCAATAAACTGATTCTTACGACGATGGTCCCCGCACCTCTCCGCGACATCATGTCTCTTGACCACAGGGTTTATCACTTATACCATACTTCATGCTGTGTAATACAAAGAGGCATCACATCACGTCAAGGTACGGACTTACTGTGAGGTTGGAGAAACTGCGTGATTGCTACGCGGGATGGAGATTCCAAACCCTGAAACCACATAAGGTCTCATTAGGTCAGGTGTGGTGACGAACCGGGCAACAACGAGTTCGCCATTCACCGCCAAAGTGACCGGCGGATCTGGGATTCGAAACTGATCTTTTCGGTGATAAATACCTAATCCACTTGACCGCCCTCTGGAAATCAAAATCACCTATAGAAGCAAGAACACAGTGTGGGTTCTATCGATCACAAAACACGGAATGAATAGCGTCTGCACAGGCGATAGCGAGTTGTTTTATTCACATGAAAAGATAAATGTTTCAGGTCTTTAGGCTAATTCATGTAGTATTCCGGTCTAGCTTAGAAATGCTCAGTTCCAGAAGCTTGACAACACCAATTTTTGTGTACTAGGTTGTAGACGAAGTCCGAATGCTCTTTTCATTTTTTTAAAGCGTATGAAAAGGATGAAGATCAACTTGTGGCAATGCCTATTTTGTTCAACTACCATCTTTCAACGAGCTTGAGAAGTCCTCATCCCTAGAAGGACATGTTTGTCAGCGAGATACTGATTTACAGTCTCACCTTTATTGAGCGCAAGGAGTTTTAAAGGAAGTGGAAACTTGGCGATACGAGATCAAACTATTGCTGTGGTTGACGAGTGACCAAACTTGTGCGTGGTCTTCGTGTCGTAATGAAATCACTCTCATTACCGTCACTAGGATTTTCATGTTTCTGAATAACAGTCTTGCAAAATATTCATTAACCGACAGTATGCTTTTGGATTGACAGTTTGGTTCTTCGGGGAAACCTGGAAAAAGATGACACCTTCAAAATCGCACCATACTGAGAGCACAGTATTTATCTGTTGAACTCCCGCTTTCGATTGCTTTTAAGCCAGGATGATTAGGACCACGCTGCTCATTTCATCGATCGGGATGTATAGTGTTAAGTAGTCTACTATTCTGGGTTCCGGTGTACAACAGCGTGCGGCTAGTCCTGCCGCCTAAAGCGGTAAAATAATAATGAGGTTATTTATCACCGAAGAGCCGTGAGAGTTTGCACGTCACATAATTACGAAAGACCCACTTCCCATCGCCAGTTGTCCATGCTTCTAAAGAGGGTCATTTTCGCCTAAGATGAGCTGTCACAACGAGACTGCACCTTGACGTGGTGTGACGGCTTGCGTGCCTCCATGACTCAACGAGCTATACAGAATGGTTTATCTCATGCCGAAGATCCAATCATGCCTGCGAGGTCAATGGGTAGAGGCCTGACGAAGTAGTCTCCTGGTCCTCCAAGTCGGGGGTTAATCTGAGTTGGCAGCTCAGTCGGAAAAAGGAGCGGAAGTAGATGGGCGCCCACTCAGCTATTCCCCGCTGCCTTGCGGTCAGCTTCTTGTCAGAACCAAAAGCCTCGGTTGAGAACCCTAATCGTTCTTCTGCTTAGCGGCTGGACTCCCTAGCAGTACCCGTCCATTATTCCCCTTGAGTTACACGCCTACAAATAATTACAGACTGTATCGGTCGTCGCGCAGGATAATCAGGACCGCGCTGCCCATTGAATCGAGCGCACGTGGGGTGGGTGATCATAAGTATGCTACTGCTCAGAGTTCCCTCTCTTTTACTCAGTCTGTCTCTTCTGTCTCCGACCAAATCTGTTTGCTCCTGCTCTGTCCCCACTGATAGCACACTCGATACTCGCGACGGTTTATGGTCAAATAGTGTAGTAGTTCCACCAACAACCGATGTTTGCTTAGTATTTCCACGATTGGATAGAGTGATCGGGTGAGTAATATTGAGGTTAGGAATCTGGTATTGGGTGCCACTTCTGAAAACAGCTTGTTTCAGCGTATGAAACTTAGTAGACTACGCTGATTGGGTCACGTGTTGCGTATGCTAAACACTTGTCTCGCATATCGTGCCCTGTTTTGCATTCCTCCCATGGAGTGGAGGAAGCCATGTGGAGGTCAGCAGATAACGTGGCAACGTGGAAGAAGGAAATGTACAGCGAAGTAAGTGTCTCACGTCTCCGTGGTTTGGGTCCGAAAGACCAGTCAACTAATTGGCTGGCGACATCAGCGGATAAGGCAGTAGGGAACCGTGAATAGTGTGGATGTTGTCATTTTCTGTCGAATGAGAATGATTGAAAAAGTTTGTTTGTCCAGTTAGGCTGCGTTCCGTGTATTGGCTACAGCAGAATTCTTCTTTTTCTACCTCTGTAGGTCCACTTCCTGTTCCCTTTGTGTGTTTGCTCTTTTTTATAAAGAAAAGCGTAACCTTAGGAAATAGGCAGCGGTCAGTAAGGCTTGCCTTGCTGTTTGATGCTAAATGATGATGATGCTTATAATAATTAGTATGTCACATGGTTTATGCGTAGCATCAAGTAAATTTTCTGTAGTAATATCCGAACATCGACTTTGATTGCCCGTCCCGGTTCCAAGTTATCGCGAGTGGTTGAATGGTGTTTGTCCAATATTTTTGCAGTTTATCGTGTGTGATGGTGGTTTGACCCGGTTAGGGCATTTTTTCTGTCGACCTTTCCAACCAAGACATGCCCTCGTGATCAAGGTCGCTGGCGCGGAATCTAGTGAACCACCTTTGTGATCGACTTTCTTGTGCAATGTTACCACTCCGAACTTTACACAGTCCTTCACTAGCTCGACGCGCGTCCTGTTTGCGAAAGAAAAATATGGTGACAATCCAACTTTTGCTTTTATACTTTCATCAAAGTGTAAAATCTAAAAGAATGGATTTTTTAGAGTAAAAAGCTATCAGCTGTTAAAGCTGACAGTGGTAGCATGATCAAGCTAAGAGGCTCAATGTGATAAACACGGCTTGTGTGATGCGGTCCTTTGTATCTGCGTTTGTGTTACGTATTCGAATATCGATAAAATTTATTTTCGTCTGACCAAACCCGATCGTCTGATAGCATAAAGGAAACGAGTGTGATATTTGCTTGCGACGAGGTATCCTGCTTAACGGCTATCTCATGGAAATCTCCCCACAGATTAGGTCTGCTGGTTGAGGGGTTATATCGTTTCTCTACGCGTGGCCGTATGTCATTGTTCGTCGGTCGCTGTGCATGCACCTTTCGTATATGGTGTTAAATGATACGGGAAATTTGTTAGCTTTCTAATTCTTCACATCTGGGGTAGACAGTAGGTTTGTCAGCTTAAAATGTCAAATTTTAGTGTTCTTAATATGCCCTGTTTCTTTTTTTACAGGCTTCATAAATAAGTGCGGTAAAAAAGTATGTCTCAGCCTCTTGGATCCATTGCAGTTTAGGGTTAGGGAACAAGTATAACCCTGAAACTTGTCATGGATTACAACCATATATATATATATATATATATATATATATATATATATATATAGCTACACTGACTTGAGAACAAGCATGGTGCCAACGTAACAACAAGTGAACTATACAGAGGATATATTGAAGAAAAAATATTAATAACATGACAGTGTTTTTTATTTTGATGGTACACTCTTTGTGATTTTTGTTCTGTTCTCGGTGTTTCCGTGGGGTCGAATTCTACAGGTACACCATACAGCATTCGCGCAACTGACTTTGGTTTTAAGCCGTGTTTCGCAGCATCTCCAAACAACAATAGGATCGTGCTACGAGGTCTTCAGGACGTGGCCCCTCTCGCTTTATCGTAGTGGGCGGGTTTCAAATGTTACCTACTCAACCACATACCTATTGCCCTCTCGAACGTCAAAATGTTCCTTGTTATTAGCACTCACGGCATCAACACACGCACGCTAAACGTCTCTAAATTCCGCGTTTATTCTTGGTTTACGGTGTATGAAAATTCTCGAATAGTAGACAACTATCAGCTCTGCCACAACACGCCTCCTGACAACTCCAGCCTTGACGGCCTAGTTGTCGCTGTTAGAATCAGGGTTATTAAAGTTCTGCTTTCTTGTAACTCACTATCCCCAAATTGACGTATCCTGTTTTCGTTCATCGTTTTGGGACATCAGTTGATGACATCTGCACCCCAGCACTGGCTTCTGAAAAGACAGTGAAATGTGTTCCAGAATGTGATCAACAATGTCCCGCAGTCAAAATACACTTTCCATCGCAAGGGGTTGGAACGTTCGCATTGGTCTTTTAAATCAAACAACTTGGCATTCTAGGGAGGTACAGCGTTGGACAACAATGTAACAGAAATGCTCATTTCGTCAGTTTCGTAGACTACAACAGTCGTCGCTGACCTTCCAAGAGGCATGTTGAGGTGATACTCAAACTGGATCGGGTATATACAAGTGCGATCTCGTTGGGCATCCCTCGACTGAAAACGGACGGTCCTGCGGAAGTTCATGTGCTATTGTGACACGCTATCTAATAAACCAAAAGGCCCCGAGAGATGACGGCAATGGACCGGAGTTATGCAAATCCTGCATTTCGACAACGACTTAGAGCTCTTTCACACTTCTGTTCAATTTGGGGAAACAAACAATTCCCAACGGACTGGGAAATTCCAACCTTATTCCTACTCTCGAGTGCGATTACTACTGCGAGATCACAGCCTGGTAGATTGAGCTGCGAATGTATTCTTCGCAGCTCCTACTAAATCGCTCCTCAATGGTGGGGGTCGCACGCACTCGTCTCAGTCAGCGAGGCTTCCGCCGCGATAGATGACACGTGGACGAGATGGTTACCCATCACCAAGAATGTTGCTACAAAGTTCAAAGACTGATGTGAACCTGCTTCATTAATTTTCGTGCGGCCGTCGATTTGTTTCACGGGCATCCATTCTGGACAATCGTATAACCAGATGATATTGCCGAATAAACTTGTCCGTCTCATAAGACCCTGCTGTTCAACTACGTGTGCAAGAATGCGTATCCACGAATATGAATCCGGCGAATTCTGTCTCAACTCTCGTGTTCGACAGGATTGCCCGTTTTCAACAATTAAATTCTGTTACGGCATCGGCTGACTTACAGCTAAGTCCAGACTTTTATTAGCTGATTCGTAATTTGTGGACAATCTTGTCAACCTATGAGACATTCCGACTGTTCTGCATCCGTTTCTGAACTTTGTGAGATCACAAGTCAATACACCAAAGATCAAGTTCGAATAAGCTCTCGCTATACAGTCCACATAACAGATATATGTTAACAGCGAGCTGGTTTGGCACATGTAGGCATTCTGATACCCAGGCTCCGTTATCTTTCCAAATGGTCGAGTCTGTGATAAATTTAAAGTGTGAGTCGGCAACACCAGTTAATCGTTTGTACAGCTGTATACGTCATTTCGGACGTCAAATGAGTTCATTCTCCGAATTGTTATATTACCCTGTTGGACCGATCAACACCCAACGCTGAAGCACAAGACGTTAGCACCAAGCGTCACATAGTAGCACAACAACACAGAGCCTGCAGTCTAGCGGGACAATAACACACACTGAAGTTGGAGACAATGATTTGGGCTTGAATCTTCAAGTCTCACAGTCGCACAACCAAATGGAACGGATCAGATGCCCCTTTGAGTGGACAGTCACAGAAGCAGAGCACGAAATTCGAACGGTCAGCCCAACCCGCCCACGAGAGGGAGAAGACCAGCACAGAACACGACCGAACATTTATTGGTGACACACCAGTACAAGTTCGAAGTTATGTGAGCTCTGTCTTTTATATAGTTTTGCGAGGTGGCCTTGGTCAAAAGGTAAAGCATCCAATCGCAGAGCGAGGTTTAGTGTATCTTTTTGAGGCCATAAAATATTTTTCAACCGCTTAATATTTAGAATAACGTGAACTTCAAAATACCCCGAAAAGCATAACTTCTTGTCGAAGAATAACAGAATTAAAACCTGCGACCGTAGATTGGTCGCCGTCTATGAAAGAATTGAAGTCCCAGTCTTTCAAGTTGCCATTCGCTCCCAAATTGGCCTGCGGTTGTAAAACGTGGCCGTTACGAGTCCAGGAAATCAGAAATCTAGAAGTGTATAAGCACCACTGCGTGCGACTGACTCTCAGTGATTTCGAGCGATATGATTCGAGATGACATAGTCAGATAACCAGACCCCAAAATCGAAATGTACTTCTTCAACTTCGAGGATAGCATTGGTTCAAGCAGCACCTTCGAAACCTAAAAGATGGGATCACAAGGCTGTACCCGTTATCAGTCTCATGCCCAAATTATCTGCCCCACCTTGGGTTACAGCTGAAAACATTGATCAACACTCTGAAGTCCGCACATCGACGAATTAGTTTGTTGATGTGACCGTTTGCATGTCTCCATGACCTAACGAGCTATACACGATGACTTATATGAAGCCGAAAATCCAATCATGCCTGGAAGGTCAATGGGTAAAGGCCTGACGAAGTAGTCTCCTGATCCTCGAGGTTGAGGGCTGATTTGACCTGGCGACTCAATCCGAAAATTGGGTGGAATAGTTGGTGGAAGTAGATGGGCTTCTACTCAGCCATTCTCTGCTGCCTTGCGGACAGATTCACATTAGAACCGAAGGCTTTCGTTTGGAACCGTAATCGTTATCCTGCTTAGTGGCTGGACTCCCTGGAAATATTCGTTCAATAATGACCTCAATGAATAGCACAAACGCAGTAAATCCCATTCGGAATCGGTCTACGCGCAGGATAATCAGGATCCCGCTATCCATTGTTTCGAACAGAGTGGGTAGTGATAAGTATGCGCTTGTTTCGAGTTCACGTGTTGGTTTAACGCCCCACTGTTTTTGTGGGTGAGACTTCTGAGTCCAAGGATCCGGTTAGGGTTCCTAACGAAGAACCCGTTCTGCAGTGTGGGGAACCGCAAAGCACTGATGGCCCGAATACTTCCGACATCCTTTCTTCAGGGACTTTTCTGATGTAGGGACTACGCAAGATGCCACGAAGAATTTCAGCTTAATGAATCTATCTGTTGACAAAATTAGTGGAAGGGAAAGAAATAGGTTGAACGCATTACTTACTTAAACCAAAACATTCTTTTAAATTAATTGCATTCAATGTTCGCACGCGCAATCACATAGGGAAACGAGCTTCCCTAGTCAGAACTCTTGAATCTTCTAAGATGGATGTGAGCTGTGTCTCCGAAACGCACCTAGAGGATCTCGCTTCCGTAATCGCTTTTCGTAGCCCAGGTACAAGCTCATTCTCTCTTTTTGCTCTTATCCGATGATCTGGTTTCGAGTGCCGGTGGTCAGGTTGCCGTTGGGGCTGCCCGTAGCATGCGGTCAGATCGTGCACTGTTGGATTGAACCATATTCTACAGTCGTTTTTGTGTGGTTTGGGCGGACGGTTCCATACTAGTCGATAGCAGTCGATTGAATATTCGTTGTTTGTTTGCCATGTCTGCGCATGCAACCAATGATTGCTACCTTCATGAGGCGAAAGATGACTTCAACCGGGCGATGTCTCGATTACTCCGCAGTTTGTGTTCGTTGGACGTTGTGGTCGTTGCTTGTGATTTTAAAGCTACCTAAAGGAGACGGCAGGACACATCGGGGACCGATTTTCTGTCCCAGGCAATCGGACCAACAAGGGGGATCATCCCATCTAAGTTTGTTCTGATTACAAGGTTTTTCTGGCTTACACGGATTTTTGTCAGAGAAGGCGGCGCCATCTGCTCACTTGGTGCCTCCTTTGCCTTGACAGTATTTCATTCAGATTGATCACATTGTAACCCGTCATCAGTGATGTGGATCTATGGAGGATTGCTGGTCATTCTGGTCTCACACATGAACCCAGATCATGTTCCGAGCTAGCTTTTGTTTACTCCCAATCTGTAGTCACACTGACACGAAAGCCACACGTCCTGCACAGCAGATTCCAGGTGACCATGACTATCCATTTCCAGTTGGAACTTTCATTGCGGATGTCCTCTCAACAAAATGTCCAGGATCCGGACGAACACCCGGAGAGCAAAGAAGCCTTGCACTCAGCAGTAACTGCGAAGCGGGACGTCTTGCCATATACGCCCCAGAAATTGTGGATATCCTCGATTTCAATTGCTGCGTAAGATGCTAGCATATTCATCCTCCCGAATGTAACATACAATGCGACGCGACAACCGACCAGGAGTCCGAGAAATGACCGGGAGCAGTGATGAATAGGAAACTGCACAGTAATGGAAAAGGCCGTGGCTATTGGAAATACGCGCAGCCTTTACCTGCTGATTAGGAATATTGGGCTACAGAATCCGAGCGTAATCTAGGTGATTGAAGAATTCGACGGCAGACTGATTCACCCTGTGGACCATTAGTTGATGCATTGGGTATAACACTTTGGGGCTCAGTTTAGTTGGCCCACGGTCACGGCGAGTCTTTCACTTTTAGCTGCATGTGAATATCAGTCTTCCATTGGAAATGAAGTTGATTAGGATGGTAAGTTTTCTTAAATGGTATGAGGCAGTTGGACCAGATGGACTGCCGCCACCCTTCTTCAAAGACGGTAGTAACTTGTTAATGTCGGAGTAAACCGAACTCCTGTGATCCATCTGAGCAATGGAGATTCCTAAAGACTGGTGTGATTCGGTGATTATGTCGATTTACAAGAGGTGATAAATTGGAATGTGAAAAACACAGGAATAATTTAGTAAGCAGTGCGTCCAAACTTCTGTTGAAAATTACCCTCATTCGATTATCTAGCACTCGGGAAAGGTGTGTGGGCGAGAACCGAGCCGGTTTTTGTCTTGGTCAGGGTTGTTTTGACCGAATTTTCACTTTGCGGCAGATGTTAGAACATCGATACATGTTCCGTAGACCAAAAACCTCCAGTTGACGAACATCTCCCACACGCATACTCCATGTCTCCCAACCGTACAGCAAACCTGAGCGCACTGCAGCACACTACACACGATCTTTCAACCTCAGTGAAATATGAGGGCCGACGCCACAAGCGCTTCAATCCAGTGTAGGCCGCTCGAGGCTTCGATATTCGCGTGTCCACCTCTACTGCCGTGCTACCATTGTTCGACACGCAGCTACCAAGTAGCTGAAACGGTCCACAATCGTTAGTTCCTCTCCATCCAATATGAAGTTCGAGCCTACTTTCTTTCAGTAGTCCTGTAACAGTACTTTGCACTTTGCACTTTGAAGGTGCAAAGCACATACCAAACCGAGCTACAGACCTCGAGAGTCTATCTAGTGCGTGTTATGTATGGTCCGCAGATTCGAAAAGGCACACGACGTCATCTGCGTAATCCAGGTCACAGCTTCCCTCTATTTCCTAGTTTGACTGCTACATCCTGCAGATCTCGTAAGGTATTTTCCATCACCTCGTCCATGGCGAAGTTGAACAGGAATGGAGAGATGGGACACCCTTGTCGAACGCCACCGGTCGTTTCGAATGAACGTGACAGTTCACCGTATACCCTAACGCAATAATAAGTATGCGAGTACAATGCTCGCAACAAGGTCACAAACTTCGCTGTCATTCCCTTACGGGGAGATGGTTATGGAACTTGCTCTAGCCTTATGTGAGATTAGTGACACTGATATTTGGTCAAACAGTAGACTGTTTGACTTAGAATATGCGGGTGATGTTGTATAGCTGGGTGAAGATTCCGTTGAATCGGAGGTTTCTTTTGATCGTGCGAATATTAGTGTGGGTATGTTCGGGATTCGTTTTGCACCTTTGAAGTGTAGGTTGTTGTTGCAAGACTGGATTGGGTCAAAGTCGAACGTTGTTGTTAGAGGGGAACAACTGGGTGGGGTGAACGGATTTACTTACTTGGTAGGTGAATCTCACCTAGTGGTAGTATATCGGAAGAAGTGTCCTCGAGCACAGAGAAGGTTCGACTATCATTTGGTAATTTGAGGCTTTTGTGGCGTGGGCGTGAAATCCGACTAACGACCAAAGGGGGAGTGTATGCAGGGCAGCAGTGGGGTCAGTATTGCTCCTCGGCTCCGAAACCTGGCCGTTGAGAGTAGAAGATATGCGAAGAGTTTCGGTTTTTGACCACCGTTGTCTTTGTAGTATTGACAGACTGTGGTGGGATAATTTAGTGAGTACCTCAGGGGTTAGATGTGAGGTAGTGGGTCCTAGGATCCGGTCATCAGAACAGGGACTAAATCCGAATGGGTTAAGGTGGTTGAGACATGTTTTACGCCTGCTCCATTGTACGCTGTTGAGGCAAGCACTGGTTACGGTTGGTTAAGCTTTAGGACGAAAGAAAGGTTTTTAAAGTTTAACCAGTAGACTGGCTCGTGTAGGTGCAGTTAGATTGTGGGACTGGGATCTATGAGATTCTTCGTAGCAATGGTTGAAGACTGTGGGTGATATGGCTCGCTGTCTCAGTCATTGGCGTTCTTGCATTCGAAGTGTTTCCTCTTCTGTACAGTTCTTCAACTTACTATTTTGCAGTCAGTCTTTTATTATTCTCCATTCTNTCTTTTTTCTGTTTGGGGCAAATGGTTCTTAGGGGGCACCCAGAAGCAGAGTACGTTAACGCAAGGTTAATGATTGTTCTAACTCGACCGAACTGAATTCTGGTAGCTGAGCTGGATCTCATTTTTCTTCCATTTCGTCTAAGACTACCTTTCGTGGGCAGGCTCATTCTGCGACATCCACTAATCCAACTTATCTGCTCGTAAGCGATGGCCTTTTAACGATGAAACTTAGTTAGTGCCAAACTGCGCTTATAACTTCTGAGGGCCAAATTTAATCTATCTGATCTCTGTTGTTCATGGTCTGCTGTCTACCAGGTTGATCCTAATTGGATATGATATTCCGTGTTTCATTGGTATTATACTATGTCAATTACTTCAATGCCAAATTGTACTGCTGGTCGGAACTTTCGGCTTATTTTCCAAACGATGAAGTACCTTGAAATCAGAAGTGCTCGAAGATTTTCATTTAGTTCCAAAAGCTATTTGTTGTGATTATTGAGTAACAATAGGACTTTGTGTCAGAGTACCGTTCGGGAAAACCACACCGGTATAAATTATTTATATAACCCAGATCTACCTTAGTTCTCCGTGGTATAACTTTCTTCCGAAAAAAATACTGATGTGCACATAAACAAAAACTACCTTCCATCGATGCCCCGTGAGCGCATCAACAGGGTTCGTTTCAATACCTTCGCATTAGAAAACGTATGACAAATTATCGGACGCTCACTTCACTGTGTATAAGTGCACCACGAATATTCAAATCATAACATGACCTGTCGTGTCTCACTTCTCTGTCTGCAAATTTCGTGGATGCCAGTCAATGGAACTGGAGCATTTTTGTTTACTTTTTCATCTATTTCTTTTACTTCACGCATTGTCTATCCTAATTTGACTTCTGTTAATTACTCTCCAGAGCGAAGCAGCACTAGTTCACTTGCTTCTTCTGAAAAATTTCTTCCGAATCTAACAAAACAAAGGGCAATAACCACACCATCCACTTCACAGTGCCTTTCCAACTCCGTCACTTGTAATATGGACGCTTGTCAGATTCAAGCTCACCACATCCTCCACACTGCAGCTGCTTATCTGTTATCTCTTATTCGATGTGCCTGGGCTCGCCTTGTTCGCAGATAATTGCAAGTTTGGTGTGCCGTTTTCCTATCCTTAACGCGGGAAGCATCAGGAGGCATGGACGTCTGTCCTGAATCTCGGCTGGGATCTACACCTGGCCTTCTCCATACCGCTTGTTGCAAAGCAGTTTTTCACTTGTCCCTTCCTGCGGTTACTTATGTTGATTTCATTCCATCGGTTCGATACATTTCCTCTCTCGATTCAGCTGTCTTTTCCTCATGTTCCTGATGCTATAGTAATAGTAATGCATATACACTTTAAACATTAATTGTGTCCAATTAACCATCAATCAAATGGCTATTTTTTCGAATAAAATAAATTTCATGGCTGGATTGCGGTTGAATATCATACAGAATGCGGAAAAGATCTTTAATACTGTCTCCATTGGGTGAGGCAACAAAAGCATTTTTCTTTAATGCGGCCGGAGTTATTGTCTAGATTACACGCGTGAGTTCTTTGTTATCACTCATTCGGCAGTCTAATATTTTGACTCGCATTCATCCTTCCGTTTCACACAGCGTCGTTTGGCGGAATTGGCGAAAAAGGCAGTCGCACGGATCCCCATCAAAACACTCCACGTAGGCGATCGGGTAAGTTACCTACGTGGCCGTTTGTCATCATCCATCACTTAACGAAGTCGTTGTGACTTGCGCCTATTCGTGTTCACATTCCTTCAGTTTTTTCGCATCCCTGCCAGCTATAGTGCTGCGCTATTTTTTGTGGTTTGTGCTCCACCTAGATGAATTGCTTAAGCTGACCTAATCCTCCTGGCTGATTGTGAGCCGATTTTCTAAGGGATTGATGTCGATAATCGATCATTTTAGATGCTATATATATATATATATATATATATATATATATATATATATAATTCGCATTATTTCGAGGTTATTTTTGATTGTCGACTTTTGCATTCCTGGAAAATGCCTTCCTTCGATTTTATGAAAGAATCAGTACAACTCGCGCCGAAGTGAGGCGCTTATTTTCTGTCTTTTTGCCGCCTGTTCTGAAGACATCCTAATATTAAGTTCAATAAAGACAGAGACAGCTCATCTGATTCAGCTACCTTTTTTACTCTACAGAAAACATTTCTCCCTTGCTACCTCTATTTTTGAAGGGGTACCTTTATCTACTTGCGTTGTTTCATTTGAAGTTATAGATGGGAGACCTGCTGACAAATAAGACCAACTAAACTGTTCCACCCAAAGCTCCAGCCGATTTGTTGTGAGCATGTCAGTGAGCTGCTGGATTACTTCGTAACCTCGCTTACGCACGACACTTGTGTCAGTACCTTAAAGCTACTGATGGGCACAACCCTTTCCATTTCCCTGTATTTCCCTATTTACCACTGCCTGCAGATATTTCCGAGGCATCTGATCATTTGACGTCTCAAGGGTTTAGGCATCTCGTCGCATATGCCATCCGGAGTGAGGGGTCTGCAAGCATCCAAGAGAATAACTGGGGTTGACGATATTCGCCATTTCTGAGGTTTACATGGCCTGCAGGCATTCATGCCGTTTGCCGCTGAGTGCAGGGCTTTTTTATCTGTTCCTACTATCAACCTGGATCCTGGGCATTTCATTGTCACGATAACTTCGTTGAAAGCCTTGGTCATAACTGAAGTCTACGATTTTCATCCAGAACCAGATGTACAGTGAGAGGATGTAGTATTCGGGCTGCGAGGAATGATTACAAAAGTGATATCTAGTATGCCTCTTTTTGGGGACACAGGGTATTTCTATTTTAAGAGTTGCCCTATTTGGGTGAGTGCGCCTAGAAGTGAACAGAGGTTGAAGTATTGCTTACGAACTGTTTCTCCCCCCCCCCCTAATGCTGCCATCAAATAAATTTCCAGAGCCGCAGTTTTTCGTGGCAACTTGTATGGTCTCTACATCAGAAGACCGTAAATCAAAAAAAATTCCCCGTAGAAAAAATGCTGGAGGTTTTCGAGCGATCAATACTTTGCGGTTCCCCACACTGCAGAACGGGTTCTTCGTTCAGAACCCTAACCAGATTCTTGGACTCAGAAGTCTCACCCACAAAAACAGTGGGGCGTTAACCTAGCACGAGAACTCGGAACAAGCGCATGCTTATCCTGATCATCCTGCGCGTAGACCGATTCCGAATGGGATTTCCTGTATTTGTGCTATTCATTGAGGCTATTTCTGAACGAGTATTTCCAGGGAGTCCAGTTACTAAGCAGTATAACGATTAAGGTTCCCAACGAAAGCCGTCGGTTCTAATGAAAATCTGTCTGCAAGGCAGCGGGGAATGGCTGAGTGGAAGCCCATCTACTTCCATCCAATTTTCGGATTGACTTAACACCTCAAATCAGCCCTCAACCTGCAGAACCAGGAGACTACTTCGCCACACCTCTACCCATTGATCTTACAGGCACGACTAGATCTTCGGCTTGAGATAAGCCATCTTGTATAGCTCGTTAAGGTCAACGGAAACAATGCCAAGTCGTCATACCATGTTAAGGTGCCGACTTAATTTATCTGATGTTCAATGATATATGGTGCTTCTACAACAGCTGATTGTGTGGATGAAATCTCCCGTCCCTCAGCCATATCGTTTGATCTATCATTATGAACGTGCGTGAATTTTTACACGGTAGAGCATCCTGATTACATTGAGGATTTTCGGTCGTTATCGGTAAACAGTCTAGCTGAGGAATCGCTGACCATGTTTAGTCATTTAAACATCGGAGCCGAAACGAAAGTCCCCTATATTGTGCTAGTAGCATGAAGGAGTCACGTCTTGTGTGAAAAAACGAATGTACGAGTATACAATATATTAATATATTATATATATATATATATATATATATATATATATATATATATATATATATATATATATGCGTGTGCTTGTTTATGTGTGTATGCACACGCACATAAGGTGGATGGGGGTGGGTAACTTCTGCCTGATCAGCTGCTTGGTAAACGAAAACACGCCAGCATACCAGATCAAGAAAATGTATTAGTGTCTGATTTCTCCCTTGAATTCCAAGCGTCTATGGAATATCCATAAGGTGCCACATCATATCTCCTAATTGACTTTACTTGGTTATATGGATTTCCCGCGGATTTTAGGTTCCATAGTGCACCTTGACCATTTTTTTACTTCGGAGAAATCGATTTGGTTGGGTTCATTTATCAAATGAGTTGTTTATGTTGTGCTCATACCGGGGCCCTTTATGTTTTCCGTGAGTGCAGTAATTTTTGACAACTTTTTTCTTCGTCGTTTTTGTGCTATTTTGGTAGACTGGCTTCTGGAACGGCCTGGTCAGTTTTGTGCTTTATCCCTTCTTTCACATTATTACAACCGAGTTGGGCCGAATTGCATTCCATTTTCTTTTCTCCTACTGCATTCCTTTTGTCCATCTAAGAAACTGCTCATTAAATTGTCCTACCGTTCCATTTCAAGCCCGAGTTCAGAAGTGAAGTCATATGAAAATGAGCAATGTTACGATGACGTTGGGAAACTGTTTTCAATTTGCCCTTAGTTTAGCTCGCATGTTACATCCTATCGGGAAACTAACCCCAATGGTAGCTGACTAATTCTACTTCTCTGAACTTCAGTTGACGCCGAAGTCTTGTGCAAACGAGACAGGTCCATCTCAGCTTCATACAATTATTGTGGCAGTTAGTGCTAAAGGAGATCGTAGAATTGTTCAGCCATCGTTATGGCTAGTATCCAAGCGAGGTGTGCCAAATGTATTCCTTTCTAAAATTAAATTGACTTATCATTTCCGCCTCACTTTGATGTCGTTTTTCCCTTACTTCGTTGACTGGTTATTTTACTGTGCGCGCAGTTCGACATCGCAAGAGAATCAGTTCTCATTTCAGCAAGGGGATTCGTATATATCAACTATTCTTTTTTCACGGCATGCTTGACGCATGAGTGTTGTGGTAGGGGTGTACCCAATAGCCTATGCGGAAGGGATGCGAATTGGCAACTGTGACCCTGAAACTTGGAGTACCACAGGAGTACATGGGGTCCTCATTAGGCTAGGTGTGGGAAAGAGCCTGTTTAATTGAAAGCCTCGCTAACCAAACCCTGATCATTCTATTATCATGGCTTGTCCGAATTTCTGTCCTAAACCTCTTTTCCGATCATTGATATGATATCATCGAAAAGTCAACGTTTCCGGGGAAGCAACGAAATAGAACATCAGTTATTTAGAAGTTCACACTGGTTCAAAAAGTAAGGTTATCGATTCGTACCGAATTCCGGAGTGTTTCCATGTTTTGAACAGACTTTAGGATGAAGCCAAGCTTAGAAACTGCAGTCACCGTTTTCGTATCTGAAAAACCATTGAATTAAACACTGTAATTTTTTTCGGTTCAAACTGGTCTATCGTTCCATTGGTACTGGTTGATATCAGGTACGTAGAGAAGCTGCTCACTGATTTTTAGCTTACTATTTTCTTATTAGTCCTTCATAAGATTCGGATGTGTACGTTTACCTTTCCAGTCCTCCAGGTGCCTACTTAATAAAATAGGATTGCTTCCCAATTCTGTCGTGGGCCCTTACATGTTTCTTGAGAGGTACAAATGAAGGATTTCATTGCGATATTTCGTGCTCTAAATTCGATTCAGGATTGATCAATGTTCTGTCTACTTTCGAGGAGTTATCCTACTTCTTTCCAGTTGATGCTTCCTCGCTGAACGAGGACTACGACCCGCACACTAAGCAAAGGCGTTAGGTTTGCTGTTCCGAATAGAATGCTAACGCGCGTACAGAGAGCGGATCCGACTTTTGCTTTTATCAGCCGTATGCATCACAATCTGAGCATTTCAGACTCGGAGAATCCTGACTGTCACTAGCTAGCGGAAACTGTCAATGCTTGGATGCTGATCCCTTTGGAACATTGCTTGGGTTTTGCGAGGTCGGCTTATTTATTCGTACAAACACCGAACCTCACTGGACTGTGGTAGTCTGAGCCTATGTTGTCTGTTCCCTCCGATAAACTTCATCTGTATGGTCTCTACGTTTAATCGAAAAGTGGGAGATGAATAGACTTTGACAGATTGTTGTTCGACGGGCATATTCTACTCGTTTGTATAGTTCTAGTATCAGTTTCAGGCTGTTGCTTTTCTGTTATCTAATTGATATTTTCCATTCTTGATATGACAGTCAACTAAGGATTATTCTAACTGAAATAATCTGTTGTCCGACGAATATTTGTGTTGCAGTGTAGTGTTTAAACATTTGTTAAATTACAATCTTTTGCCGGCGGAAAAACAGCACGAAGATCTTTCTTTTCTGATCCGTTTTGTCTCTTCGATACATCCATCGCTGGTCCAAAATAATCCTTTCCAGCCAACCTATGTTCTGTTAATGCGCTTATTTCCCCCCAAATCGCTTTGTCACGGCCGATATATTCATTTTCGGACCATCAAACGCGAACTGACAACACTTTGCTCACGACGGTTGGTTAAAAAATCTCGTTGCTATTCCTTCACCATCCTGTCATGCCCAGGGAGTGCGCGCGCGAGCATGCGTGACTACACTTGTTCCGCAGTTTGAGATTCGTAACCCACATTCAGTGAGATCATTCGCAAAGCGTCATGGTGAATTTTGCGTTTCACTCGTTCTTATATCTTCTCCTCTGCGCTGGCCAGTCTGTTGCTCACCTGTAGATGTGTATACGTATTCGCCAGTTTCCATATCCATCCCTGCAACTCGGTGGCTAACTGTTCGCAGATGTAGACAATACGTGGTCATTGGTTTTTGCAAATAAGGTAATCACCTCCGCAGGCTGCGCGTGTCTTTCCTCGATCACTTCCCCACTCATACTTTACCTCTTTTAAGACTGTTTTCAAATTGTCGCGCGATCATAATGAGGTTGCATCGTCCAATGGACGCGTGTGTGTGAATCCAACATTCGTCCGTACTCCTTTTATTCCGTTGTTCGTGTCTATTTTCCCCAGTCCTTCGTTCCCATTTTCGGATACGTTCACCTATCAGTTTGTTTTGTCGCAGTAACGTAACTCTAGCCTCCTCGTTTTTTCTTAGCTTGCGCCCTACACTACTGCTTTTCTTATACTTGAACATTTTTCTGACTGTTTGGACTGATCCCTTTCCTTATCTTCTTTGTTCGACCACTGTTACGAGCTGCATTTTTATTTCATTCCGTTATTGTTTACAGCTACGGTGTTGGCCATAGTCGAGTGGATTGAGCGTTTGTCACCCCAAAAAGTTCAGAGGTTCAACTCCCACATCTCCCTGCCACTTTGGCGGTAGACGACAATTGGCTGTCGCCCAGCTCGTTACCATATCTGGTCTACTGAGGTCTTAGAAGATTCTGTAGCAATTCGGGTCTCAGAATCACGTTTGCCACCCTCCCCCCTGTATTCGCGTAGTAAGCCGTAGTGGTTATAGAGAATATCCCTCCCACTGCACTTTTGTGTGGGACAAAAAGACGCATTTTGTTTGGGATTTGTCTCGCGTTTTGACTAGGCTAGCTGTTTCCTGGGTCTAACTCGATGGTCTAGAAATGCGAGCTGCGTGGATAGTGTTAACCATCCGATTCGTCCCACTTCTGCAGTGTTGACCGTTGAATTAAGGTCAGCAAAATGCAATAAACTACTCGCAAAAATCGCCCATTGCGCTGCAGAAAACGGTCCTCACGACCGAAATTATAGTATTTCTTTTTTGAGTTGAGAAGAGCGATAGAATGTGGGTATCTTCACTAGCCGTAGTATTTATCCGTATGATGTGTGCTCATAATCTGGTCAAAGTTAGTCGTCATGCTGACGGCCAGTTGTTATTTCCCAATCTTTTTGATTCCCTGATTAGCACGACGACAAAATAAAACACTTCTTTCGAGAACCCATTCTCGATCAATTGGAGACTTTCAAATGAAAAAGTTGACAGGCACCAGAGAGATTTGAACCCTCTGCCTCCGCACTGGAAAGTCGCAATATTGATTGTTTGATCAAAGCCGGTTAACATCTGTGATAAAAAAAGCGCTGTTTTGGAATTCGTTCGCGTAGGACAGAGCGGAAAAACATCATGAAGGGTTTACAAATTAGTCGCATACATCCATCCTCAGCCGTCCCTTCCAGTCTACGGCCAGCAAAATTTCCTTTCTTTTCAGTCTCATTCCACAGTTGGCGAAGAACTTTCTGAGGCTTAGCTTTCCGCTAAATTCAGATCGGTGCCCGATGTTTTGTAAAGCACACCTCACCGTTTTTGAAGCTGCTCAGAGGTCACAAACAACGTAATAATGTTTCTCGTGTGAATATTGAATCGTGATAATCAAGTAGCAACCTGAATACTCCGCGCCAGCCAGTAGTCTTAGTGTGAAGCGAAACCTGGATTGAGAACTTGATAGAAATCGAAAAGATCTTTGGTGGCCGGAACCTCGGTGTACAAAACTTGCAGTTCTTGGAAGTTGTGCAATAATTGTGTTTTTGTCAAATACAAACCGCACAAATAATACGGAGAAAAAATGAGCTATGGTTTGTTTCATTGCAATTTGTTCGCCGTGTTAACGAAAACACTGTTCAAAAATCCATGAATTAGGCCACCGCAAGAGGAATTTGTCAAATCGATTAGCACATTGTAGAACGGCGAATCGTTGTGATCGAAAATCGGTTAGCATGTAAACGATTATCGGCCGTCAATTTCGAATTAGCTGGGCTTGCTTAATCAATCGGTGCCGTGGAACACCAACGCGACACATTAAGATTGACGGGATTCGCAAAATGCCGAATGGGTGAACATCGTTTATCAGGTTTCCGGAAACGCACCTTGTGTCCATTAGCAGTGTTCGGCAAATTGGAGCTTTTTGAATTAAGTAAAATCAGGGTAAAATGTGCACGAAATCAAATCGGGAAAACTCAGAAATGAAGTAAAACGATATAAACACCAAGCGGGCAGGCCGAACTGTTGATGTTAATTTATTGTGATCGCCTTCTAAAATGGTTAATTGTCTTTATCCGAACTCTGCCCGAATTCCTCATTGTTTGTTTGGTTCTTCCGTGACGGCTAGTCTATGACCCACGCGCACCCAGTTGGTGAAGAACAGTCAGCGCAATTCAGTTCCACCAAGGAGTCATATCTCTAAGATGTTTAGCAGTACTGTACAAGTGTTAGCAAACCAAATCCGACATTAGCACCCCATAAGATTAAAAGTGTTTCTTACACCAGGAGACATACTTTACGCCGAAGTCTCAGGTATTTCAGTCTGGCGAAGTCAAAACAGATTTTCAAGGCACTCGTCGGCATCTCTTCTCAAGTAACTCCTCCAGCTATTCTAGGTACTCAAATAATCGATGAAGACGAATTCTTTTATTCAACTGACAGAGAAAGCACAATGCCAGATGTGTTAGTAGCCAGCAGGACTTCTTGTAGAAATTGGTTGATCACACCGAAGTAATCAATAAAATGAATGGCTGAAGCTTAGCAAACTGCTTTGATTATCTTATCTTTATTCGAATTATCAAGGAAACTTTCCCAATGTGTTCCATTAAGCGAGCCGTGATTAGGGAATCACGAACAATAACTAACCTAGGAAGGAAAAAATTTATGGTAAACATAATTCGAGGCTAGGGTAATGCAAAGGACATTAGCTGACCTTTCCAAACAAGCATAGTTCCAAATCAGATACCGCACTATGGAATACAAAAGATGTCAGCCCTCTTACTCGGAGCGCGCGTTTCCCGAACCGAATTGAACTTGTACTACCGAAATCACTGGGACAAGTTAAGAGAGTCAGGGAAAACTCATGTATGCCCTCCAAAAAATATGAGCAAGTTTATTTCAGTATTAGGTCATACGAGCACTACAGCACGCAGTCGACGTATCTGGTTCGTCTTTTCGATCTGGTAGACTACTTGGAACGTTGATGGGAGAATTACATATGAGCAGGTTTCGACCACAATGGGGAGTTTGCTGTTAAGAATAGGGAGATTCTGTTCCTTCTTTCAGATTTTCATGGGCCCATCTACAGGGAAACCAATAAATCAGTTTTAAGTAAGTATTTTTTGAGTTGCTGATGGTGTTCGCTCATTATATTAAACACTGTTAGGTTCTAAGGAGCCAATCTGGTCGTGTCATGGCAGCTAGCTCTTGCTCCAAAGAAACGTTTGTTTTAAATTCTCGGATTTATGTAGTCTAACACAACGTGGTGAGTTTTCTCTTACAGTCAACTTTTCATAACGATTAAACCATTGGAAAATCTTAGTTGTTTTCTAATCGTTGATATCTTCGTGTGTTTTACCTACAGTATTTTTTTTTCGTTATCTAACTCTGAGTTCCACTGAATAGCGTACGGTGAGCGGTTTGGATTTCGTTCTACACATAGCACAGCCTATCTCATCCTTTTACCTGTTAAACCGTGTGAATTATCACCGTACCGCCCTGTGTTTCTAGTTTTACAGACAACCTAAATTACGTCTCACTGTTTTTATTTGTTTCAACTCAGGTTAAAATTCCCGAACGAGCTGTTCTGATCAGCTGTTCCTTCTCGCATTCCGTTCACGTGCTACTGCCATTCGTGGATATCAATTCGTTTTCCAAAACATCTTAACCCCCTCTCCGCACATCACACTGATTGTCTACAATGGTGAAGTAACCACTGGTATTATTGTATGATGAAATTTGGGTGCGATAAAACAAGCAATTAGAAACAATTCCTGTCTTTCGTCCAACCACAGCCGCAATACTTTACCTGATGCGAATGGACGGAGTGAAATTTGTCTGCCGGGAAAGTATGGGAGTTAGTGCACTTTTTAAAACCTACCTATCTTGTAAAAGTCTCCCAAAACTGTTTTCCCTACACACGTAATTGCTTCTCAGCAACATACCATCGTTGGCCTTGCTGGAATAGGTGAGTACCGGGATCCTGAAGACTACACTGAAGTAAAAACGCGTTTCCACTTCGGTTTCCTAAAATGAAGGGTTTCATAGTTATAGTTCCAATTAATCTTCATTCCAAAACACTCGTCGGTGATTGTCTCATAAATGCATGACCCCTAAGTGATATTGTTTTCAATATGAAAGCTTAAACTTAAATTCTACCAATACTGTGTAAAAAGCGGTATTCAAACAAAATTTTCACACACCTTTGGCCCCAATAATCGTGTTCCTGCGTCCTGCAGCAAAACCATCCTCCTTGGTGCTGTGTGCTTTCAACCCTTTGTCGTTTGGCTAGTGTCTCACCGGCACTACAAATGCATCATTTTGGTTAATGCGCGAAGACACCTCATCTTACATATTACGACCAGATGAAATGTAACTACCTAAATAATTAAACCTATCTCCCTCATCCAATTCTCCCTTGGTAAGGACGGGGTTTGGCTTCCAAACAACCAAGCGCTGCAATAGCACTTGGCACCTGGACGGTGCACAATGCATCCCAAACATGCGTACACCATCTTTCAGACGATTGAGAAACATCTGCGAATTAATAGGTTCCATGCTATGAAGCACTACATCAGACAAAAAATTGACTGAACATAGCAAAAGACCTTTTCTGTGAATGATATAATGTTAATAACACAGGGTTGTTGGTAAATGTAATTCGCCAACGTTTCGACTACTGTTTATAATCTTTTTCAAGGCAAGTTTCACGGTAGTCGAAACGTTGGAGAATTACATCTACTAACAACGCTGTTGTTAACATTATATCATTCATAATATAAAAAACCAATACATGACGCATCGGTTTTTCGATGCACTCCTTTCGTCTTTCATACCAAAATACTAATCTTCCATTGTAACCTCAATTACAAAGTTTAGAAGAAACGACAAAAGCGATGATAACTCTGACTAACACTAAATCTCGTAGTGAACTCGAATGAAAGATGGCCGTCAACATACAGGGATTGGAAAAGTGAAATGAATTTCCCTGGCACACCCTTCAGTAACAGACAGTAGGACAGAATAACAACTATCAGATCAAGAAGGATAGATCATGAGACCATGGACAATGTGCGCGCGGTCTGAGACTTGTCACAGTGAATATTCGCTGTGCTAGTGGTAGATGTAACGCCATGTGATGAAGTTCAACAGACCGTTAAGAGCCTGTCCGGTAGCGTAATGGCTAAGACTTAACCGCTCATCGCAGGTTCGCGTGTTAGTTGGGGCACGGTGGTAACAAGGATGAAACCACTTTACAATGATTTCGTGTTTTCTTAATGATCAGTTGAACATTAATATCACATGATGAGCAGTCTAACGTCCAGTGGGAAAGTGCACATAGAACTAAGGTTAACTAATTGCTTCCCGTCTTCGTGGTTGGGATCCGAAAGACTTGTGAACTAGCTGGCTAGATACACTGACGGATATGTGGTGATCGTGTTGTCAGTTTCTATCGAATCCGAATGATTGAAAAATGGTCGTTTGTACAGTTAGACTGTTCCGTTTGCTGCCTGCAGCAGCTCCCTTATCTCTTCCCACATTCATCATCATCATCATCATCATCGTTTAGCGTTAAACAGCAAGGCAAGCCTCACTGACCGCTGCCTTTCCCCAGAGTTACACGTTTATATAAAAAGAGTGAATATCCAACGGTAACGGGGAGTGAACCTACGCAGGCGGGAAAAGATAAGATGCTGCTGCAACCAACGCACGGAACACAGTCTAACTGTAGAAACGCATGTGTTTTCAATCATTCTGATTCGATAGAAATGACAGCACGATCGCCACTGTTCACGGTTCACTGCCATATCCTTCAGTGTCTCCAGCCAGATGGTTATGGAACTTGCTCTAGCCTTATGTGAGATTAGTGACACTGATATTTGGTCAAACAGTAGACTGTTTGACTTAGAATATGCGGGTGATGTTGTATAGCTGGGTGAAGATTCCGTTGAATCGGAGGTTTCTTTTGATCGTGCGAATATTAGTGTGGGTATGTTCGGGATTCGTTTTGCACCCTTGAAGTGTAGGTTGTTGTTGCAAGACTGGATTGGGTCAAAGTCGAACGTTGTTGTTAGAGGGGAACAACTGGGTGGGGTGAACGGATTTACTTACTTGGTAGGTGAATCTCACCTAGTGGTAGTATATCGGAAGAAGTGTTTTCGAGCACAGAGAAGGTTCGACTATCATTTGGTAATTTGAGGCTTTTGTGGCGTGGGCGTGAAATCCGACTAACGACCAAAGGGGGAGTGTATGCA
>LUCM01007850.1:154957-170048 GCA_008360955.1 Fasciolopsis buskii | reverse complement strand
AAGAAGCTGACCGCAAGGCAGCGGGGAATAGCTGAGTGGGCGCCCATCTACTTGGATTAATTGATCTTCCGCTCCTTTTTCCGACTGAGCTGCCAACTCAGATTAACCCCCGACTTGGAGGACCAGGAGACTACTTCGTCAGGTCTCTACCCATTGACCTTGCGGGCATGATTGGATCTTCGGCTTGAGATAAGCCATCCTGTATAGCTCGTTGGATCATGGAGGCACGCAAGCCGTCACACTACGTCAAGGTGCAGTCTTCTTGTGATGTTTATATTTTTCCACTATCTGTTCCCCTTATATATTCGCTGGTTTTATAGAAAAATGTAACCGTGGGTAAAAGGCAGCGGCGAGTTAAGCTTGCGTTGCTGTTTAACGCTAAACGATAATGATGTGTGATCTAGTGAACGTTTGGTCAGTACAGTCCGATCAAATCGGAAATCGGTTTATTTCTCGGGCACTAAAATAGCGTCGGAGGACAATGCCCGCGAGGAATTTAGATTCGATAATTACTAAACTAAACCGTTCCTGTAAATAGGTAACATCACCGGTTCACACCTATTTCTCATATTCTGTTCTCTCGCTCCTGTTGATCCCAGGATTTTTTTCTATCTTTGATGTTTACACTTGGCCACGACCCTTGAATGATGACTGGATGGCTAATCTGATTCAGCTGCCTCATGTTTTCAGAACATCTGTCTCCGTAATGACCTCCATTTCCTACGCAATACTGGTACCCATCTACATTGTTATCGCTGCGATTATAGGATTGCGACCTGCTGGCAAATAGGATCGACCAAACTGCTCTACTCAATTTCCAGCCGACCTGTTGAGAGTGAATCTGTGAGCCGCCGAAATCCTTGATCAGCTCACTTACACATTGGCTGTTGCAACCCAATACCCTCAGTCAGTCTCCTAACGTTGTGATAATTGCTGATAGTCACAACTTTTTCTATTTTCCTTTCTACCTTTGCTCTCGAGCATTTCTCAGGCTTTTGGTCATTTGAAGTCTCAGAAATCTATGCATCTTTGAAGGCGGATTTACAAACGTCCAGCAACTGAATTCGAAGTTTACTTGGTTATGGGCCCTTCGTGGCAAAGCTTCTCTAATCTACTCCCGCTGTTCGCTCGAATTCCAGGCATTTTATTATGATGATACTCTAGTGAAGAGTTCCGAATAGATCTGGAGTCAGTGATTATCCCCTAAATTCAGCATCGTCGTCGTAGGATGTTGCACACCAATGCGATCCCCCGTTGATGGCTATCTTTCTCATGAGTGTAGAAAGTGGCTTTGCGGGAGTGGGAAAATGAACGCCTTAGCAACTGTTGAGCAGAAGGCAGTCTAACTGCACAAAGACGCACTTTTTTAACCATTCTGACTCGAAAGAATGTGATGATACGATCGGGATAATTCACTGTTTGCTGCCGTGTACTTCATTGTCTCCAGCCCCCTAGTTGACGGGTATTTTATACCCCAGGAACAATGTTTTTTATGGAAGTGCAAAGCCAGCAATACCTCGGGAGCACATGATCTGTTCCACGCTTATTGCTACTCGTCAGCTATGCATCTCTGATACCTTTCTGTCTGTCTACATCTTTTTGCTGGGTTGTTACTAACACTTCACTTGAATCCTTAAAAACATGTTTGCGTTATGACTCCACTTTGGAACCGCATAGTAATTCGTCGAATTTTTTTCGTTGGTTAGACAAGGCTGTGTAAAGAAAGCAGGACACATCACACAAAGTATGGTTTTCTTGTCAGTAGTATGATTCCTATCGTAATGTTAGAACAAATTTTGACGGACCATCGGGTAATTATTAATAGCACTCGTCATCAGTGCGCGTACCTAATGATTGAAATGAAATTCTGGTGCCAGCGTAAAGCATTTAATTGAAAAAATCATCTCATTAGCTTTACGAACTCCTGTCACTCACAAACAGTGGCTCGTCGCAGTCGGGGTTGTCGACGGGTCATTGTCTGTCCAAAAGAAACAATCGGCTGAAGCGCGGGTTGTCACTGTGCACTGAGCTCCTAACTCGCACGGATACGCAGTTTGTTTCATTCACAGAATGGATATAAACACGGTCGCTTTTTGATCGTCATCACAGAACGTCAGTGTCCATACCACATACACGCAACTCCCAATGCAGTTACATCACAACCAAGAGCATTGATTTTAAATCCACAGGTGTGAGTTGGTCCATCCTGCGTGAAAATCATCCGTTGCATTCTCAGAATGATCTTTGCTGCAACATTTAAATTATCGATTTCTTTCTTTCTGACATTCCAACCAACGTTCTTCCATCTTGCTCAACACTTCCATGGCGTCCTACTTTCTCTCAAAGGCTTCAAATAGAAACTGAACAAAATTGCTCGGTCCTCGTTACTACGGCATTACCCTAGGGTTGCCATTCGATATTTTCTCGATTTAAAAGATAAATACGACCGTGAAATGCGAAAAAATTCTTCCCAAAATTTCCGTGGTTTTGTCGGCCGGTTTCAATCTTATGTTCATCGGAGGTTAAGATGTCGTACATATTTGATGAGTTTACGTGCAAATTGCTTCGGATTCGTTCAATATTTCTGGCGTCTTAAAGTCTAACCCCAATGAATCCTCCGCGGGCGCTCATATAGTTCACCAGTTCACGTCTCTAGCTTAATTCATGTGACACTGACTGTGATAGTCCATTTGAAATGAGACCAGGCTTCTTTGGTTTGTAACGTGAGGATATTAGTATATCTATTTGTATTCACTCTCGAATCTCTTCCTATCCGTCTCGGACTATAGCGGGAATGTTTTCATCCTCTTCATCATTCGGTTTTTTTTCTCGTATTCTTGTTCGATAGGAAACAAATTCCGATTTGGATCAGTGTGCTATCTGCATCGAACCTTTCCGTCCCCTGGACAATATTCGTGTTCTGCCGTGTCGGTGAGTTCTCACTTTTTCGTACCCCTGTACTCTGTGCCTGCATGGGGCTACTACGTAATCTATCGAATTCCATTCTATCTCGTTCGAAGTAGCATTTGACAAACATTTGTTTGCGGAACCCGATTCAGATAGAAAAGCGCAGGTTATGTGAAATCACTTCGCAACTTGTTCATCACATGATTAATCCAATAATTAGTGCGGTTTTATAGTCGAGAGAAGCAATCATCAAGCGTCGGAATTGTGAATCTCAACAATATGCATTTTCACCATTGTCTCCGAACAACATGAGTACCCAATTGGACTGTAGTTGGGATGAGTTAAAAACTACGGACTTTTCCACCATTCAATCGGTTCTGACTATCGTTTTAAATGGTCTTGAAGGGTTTTAAACAGAAATAAGCTGTTCAAGAACGAACTTATTTTCGCACAACGTATATCACAAACGTGAACGTTACGCGTGAATTATGTGACCCAACAACGTGGCCTAAGATGAGTTTCTGCCGTAGCTTTAATTTCAGCGAAGAGTGTGCTCATTCTAGGCCGAATTTGCCGAACGATAGCTAGTGGTTACCAAACAAAGACTAAGAGCCAAACGATAGTCACAGAATATTATGCGGTAACCCAGCAGTTAGTCAACTTGGAAAAAATCTGTAGTTTGTTGATCGTGTTCCTAATGGCCTGTTTGATGAGCAAAACCCAGAGAACAAAGAAATGGACCATTCTTCAATTCCTCGCTTCTCTGGAAAAAGTATAACCTCACCTTTGCTTCATGTGAAAACAGAATTCGAAATGTGGATCACTGAAGCAGGTTCTTAAGTGCGTAACCATAAGAACTATAATAGAACGAACAGTTTCGCTAGAAGAGACGAGAGATAAGAGATTGCTGAAGCACTGATGTGATGGAAGACTATTTCCCGAGCCTCTTGGAATTTGGATAGTGTAAAAGGCCACGTTTAACTGCAGATATGGTCGCATTATTCAAGAACGGGGCTCATTCCGATCTTCTTGGGAAATCAACCGGTTCTGGAAATCGAAGCACCCATCTAGCTCAGAAAAAGGGATATCGGTTTTTTTATTGATATTCTTGAAGTAAGAGCACGAGTCGATAGTCACGCCGTTAATCAAACACGGAATATACTAACTCGATGGTACGGATGCAGACATGTCCGTGACCTAGTAATCAGTTATTGAACATTCACCCATAAAATTTCGTCTTCCATTTGATTATCTTCATTAACGAACGCTATTTGTTAGATACACACTTCCAAGGTTATTTTCTACCACAGTTACAACCGGTGAATCGAAATCGAGTCGAATCGTCTTTGCAACGAGTAGAATATTTTGGACGTGCGATCGAATATGAACCGAAACTTAGATACTCGACAATACTGTTGTCTTGCTGTTTGGTAGGCCAAGGCGAACAGCTATAGCAATAATATTGTTTTAACTAGGAGAGGTAATCACAAACATTGTGATCTCTCTAGCAAGGGAATTGAATCTCTAACTTCGAAGATCAATTCCGTTTCCGTAGTCTTATCGTTTCTCTTCGTACATAGCCAAGTTTGTCGCCCGTTTTTCGGCGAATCCTTCTTTGAATAACGTGTGATGCACATCCAGTACGCGTAATTAGATTGCATTTCTTAGTTCGGATGATTGATCGTGCCATCAGTGGAGACTTCTGACTAGAGACGTTTTATGGCGAAGAACAGTCTTTCCCCTAAAAGACGACATGGGTCCATCTGGGGGGCCTCCTTCGCTTTCAGAGCATTGAACTCAAATTGATCACACTTCCGTCAACTACCGGTGGTGTGGGTCGGTCGAGGATTATCGTTCATTCTTTTCCACACCGTGGATTCAGATCACTGCCGTGTTCAGAGCTCGCTTCTGTTTATACCTGGTTTACGGTCACATCAGCACGAAAACTACGCTACTGTACAGTTGTTCCTAGACGATGATCGCCTACTTCAATTCCAATCGGAACTTTCAATGCGGTTGTCCTCTCAACGAACGGTGAGAGCAGATCGAAGAAGCTCAGTGCTCAGTGGCAACCGCAACGAACAACTGCTTGCCCTATAAACCTAAGGAAACATTGAATACCCTCAATTTCATTTGCATTTTAGGATGCTCGCTATGGGAAATAGCCGAAGCCTTTACCTACTGATTAGGAATATTGGGCCACGGAATCCGGGCGTAATCGAGGTGATTGAAAAATTCGACGGCACACTGATTCACCCTGTGGACCCTAGGTTGATGCATCATCATCATCGTTCAGCGTTAAACAGCAAGGCAAGCCTCACTGACCGCTGCCTTTCCCCAGAGTTGCACGTTTATATAAAAAGAGTGAATATCCAACGGTAACGGGGAGTGAACCTACGCAGGCGGGTAAAAATCAAGGATGCTGCTTGCAACCAACGCACCGGAACACAGGTCTTAACCGTCAACAAACGCATGGTTTTACAATCCAATTCTGTTCGAGGAGAAAATGACAACAGCACGATCAGCCACTGTTTCACGGTTCACTGCCACAATCCCCTTCCAGTGTTCTCCAGCCAGCCATGGTATGGAACTTTGCTCTAGCGCTATGTGAGATACGTGACACTAGATATTTGGTCAAACAGTAGACTGTTATGCTTCAGAATATGGGGTTACTGCTGTAGATCTGGGTGATGGAGATTCCCGTTGAAATCGGAAGGTTCT
Source organism: Fasciolopsis buskii (assembly GCA_008360955.1). Lineage (NCBI taxonomy): Eukaryota > Metazoa > Platyhelminthes > Trematoda > Plagiorchiida > Fasciolidae > Fasciolopsis > Fasciolopsis buskii. Next base: position 164,420 of record LUCM01007850.1, on the reverse strand, counting down.
TTTGCATCGCGGCGAATATTAAGTGGTTGGTATGTTCGGGGATTCGTTTTGAACACTTTGAAGTGTAGGTTGTTGTTGCAAAACTGGATTGGTGTCAAAGTCGAAACTTGTTGTTAGAGTGGGAACAACTGAGGCTGGGGATGAACGGATTTACTTACTGGTAGGTGAAATCTCACACCTAGTGGGTAGTATATCGGAAGAAGGTGTTTTCGAGCACGAGAAGGTTCGCACTATCATTTGTTAATTGGAGGCTTTTGATGGCGTGGCGCTGAATCGCGCACTAACCCCAAAGGGGAGTGTAATGCAGGCCAGCAGTGGGTCAGTATTGCTCCTCGGCTCCGAAACCTGGCCGTTGAGAGCAGAAGATATGTGAAGAGTTTCGGTTTTTGACCACCGTTGTCTTTGTAGTATTGACAGACTGTGGTGGGATAATTTAGTGAGTACCTCAGGGGTTAGATGTGAGGTAGTGGGTCCTAGGATCCGGTCATCAGAACAGGGACTAAATCCGAATGGGTTAAGGTGGTTGAGACATGTTTTACGCCTGCTCCATTGTACGCTGTTGAGGCAAGCACTGGTTACGGTTGGTTAAGCTTTAGGACGAAAGAAAGGTTTTTAAAGTTTAACCAGTAGACTGGCTCGTGTAGGTGCAGTTAGATTGTGGGACTGGGATCTATGAGATTCTTCGTAGCAATGGTTGAAGACTGTGGGTGATATGGCTCGCTGTAAGTTAACATCTATGGTTGGTGCCATTTCCTGTCCGTTCTTTCTTCCGCGAACCCTATACACGCGCAGTGACATTCAAACATTGGCGCACACACACACACACACACACACAAGTAAACGCATTGTGATTGCTCGCTGATGTCCCTTCAAAGCTCAACATCACTGATCTATGTCTTCCCATCGAAACAAGGCCCTACTCACAAGCAGACCGCTGCATGCAATTAATGAAATTTATGTATTTCGGTTGATTGTTCTACCTGTCGAAAATATCCTCGAATGCCTCCAAGTGGCCTCCGTGTTACCAGTTTTCAAGTGAATCAATTTTCGCCCTGTGGTCTGTGGCTTTTTTTCTTAGAGTTTTCGAAGGACTAGTTTTTCATAGAATGACACCATTTTACTGAGTTTAGTTCCAATCGAGATGCATCTCGTCGTTCCCCTCTGACCGTCGATAGGCTTGGTTACTACACAATATCGATGCTTGATCGTCCGACTCGAACAATGTCTCAGTGAACTAACTCGGCGTTCATATGCCGAAACCCGCCGCGCATCCTCAGCGCGAAGGAGCCAGGTCCCGCAGTTGTAATAGAGAACACTGGGAACTGTGGCATTCTAGATCTCCTTGGGCTCCCGATGGGAGCTGATTCGATGGGATTTGGACGCTAGCCATAGGACGGTGCGAGAAAACAGGGGGGAAACCTTTCTCAAAAACACTGCAGCTAATACTGCCGATTGATGTTCTCGATGAATATAAACATTGGATGGGAAATGAGTGACATGAGAAACAAACAATTGTTTAAGGTGGAAGAGCATTTCTCTTAGTGAACAAACAGTGCAAAGTGTTCACTGTTTGATCTGACTATATGTTGCACAAATCTGAATATGAATCATTTACCATCGGAATTGTGATGAAGGAAGAGGAAAGAGAAAAATTTTGAAGAGTTTACCAGAGTACTCAGTCTCCCAGTCTAGACTAGGCCGTTTTACTGGGTGGTCCCCCCTTAGTCTTCGTGCGGTCACAACTGTAAAGTTATCCCAAGGGGACCGCTGACCGGTGCAGCAGTTCACATGCCCCATTTGGAAAACCGTGGATTCAGTGGAACATGACGGGGGCAGTGGCGTTATTTCGTTGGCGGGCCACACCTACTACGTTGCAGTATCACCAGCGCACCTATAGGGAGGACGTTTGCTAGGTGAAAACCCACAACACACTTGATGCCACCACTGTTGGTCCGAAGCTGCTTATTCAGTGAGCCGAAACCTACCTTGTTCACATCTGACTACGAAAACAACGAGCGTTCCCTTATCTGTAACCTAAATGCGTGTCCGGTGGCATACACCTCTGCTGTGAGCCCCGCACGGGCGATGCGTCAGTCGAGAAATAGGCGGTAAAACTATCATAACTCACCCTCAGAGTGACCTGAAGTAATACCATATGAGGTGACATGGTAGGACAACGCTGTTTCAAAAACGAAAAGTCTGTACTTCTTCGATGACGGGGTTTACATTGGTTTGGGCAGTTCCTGTGATGCCAAAACATCTCCAGTTTGGATCTGTCTCCCTAGGGGACAACTGAATAAGCGCATCAGCACTCAACTCAAACGTCGAACAGTTGAGGTTTCAGTCTGCTCATGGTGGTCCCCGGAAATAGAACTGGTTCTTCCTGTGCTTCGTCCCCGTATCTGAACGCCGTTCGTGGGCGCACGCAGTCTGTCACATCCATGAAGTCCCCTCATCTCAAATCAGACAGGGGCGTAAAAGCAAGTGAGTAACTATCAGTCTATTTAGGCAGTACAGTAGCCTCCATGGCTTCGTGTTTTCAATATATATCTATCAACTAAGTCAACCGTAAATTCTGTTACATTGTCCGGTCAGCGGCTCCAAATTGTCATCGGCCAAGCATCAATTTTTTTTATTTAATCGCCCAAACCACAGTTTAGTAACTTTGGATCGCGGTTTAAGCGCCAAGCCTCACAGTTGCTTAGTGAAGCATGGTTTTTGAATCGTGGCACACGGCACCTAATCAACAGCAGGTATTGTAAGTCAACCTGGATAAAGTGCAAATAAAGGGACGTTTGAAAGCCCTGTTAGACTCAGGTACTCCGTGCATTTTGTTGCCACGTTGGCCAACAAGCTGCGAGCAGATATTCGTTGACGAGTAAATAGCAAAGTATTGGGTTACTGTTTTCGATCAATTTTTACAATTCTGAAACCATTGTTAATCGTTCAATAGGGATATCGAACCAGGGTCCACGATAGAAGTAATTCGAACAGCAGTTAGTTATTTTAGCAAAACCAACTATTCCCTTTCTCAGATTTAAGTCTGAGTCTCGGTTATGTGCTTCACGTTGCACCTCTCCGCTTTAGGGGGAATTATCTCTTTTCGATCAAATTCAACCTTTATAAACAATCTCTTTCGCCTGTCTCGCAATCGAGTCATTCGATCTACCATCTCTATCTTTTCGCCAATTCATCACGTGGTTTGTCACGTGTGGAAGCGGACACGAATTGAGTACTGTTGGTCAAAGCACAGTTCGCTGGCCCCAGCTTGTTCTAGCACACAGACGAACAAAAAGACTATTTTGTCTGCTACCGTCCACCTACTGCTACATCAATACAACTCGAGTGAATTATTAAGGCGTAAAAGTGTTCGATGAGACAGTGGTCATATTAGCGCCAGCTGCCACAAAATCTGTCTAAACCATATGTCCGCCGAGGATAAAGGGTATGGTGGTCCGAGACATGCGTGACTGGTGTGTCTCTAGGTGTGCTTCTCTTACACTTTTGTCTGTGTCTAAAAACACGTGTTTGTTTTTCTATCTGTGCGGTGACCCAATTGTAATGGCTAATTTGGGGACTGTCGCTGAAAATAGGGAGGAGACTGTATTTGTCTCCAAGCTTTCTTTTGTAGCAGTCATTAAGAAAAATGTGATGTCATGAATTCTTTATGAGAGATCAACTTTCTTGTTCTTTTGCCCATTGCTATTGATGTTGTTTTTCCGAATCTCACGTAAGGCTATTGAATGGCACTGTTGGATGAAACGGCGGGACACAATCGTAGATTGAGAAATTGTATTGTAAACAAAAGAACAGAAGAACCGCATGCTTACATCGGACCTGTCTAGGCGCTGATTTTACAGCAGTAGGTTCACGGCAGCATGTGTGTTTCATGTTTCCATACAAGGTTGACTACGTGCCTATTCCGATTTGCTTTTGCTTGATCCCATCTCCATGGTGTGTTGTTTGTCATTCGTATGGTTCGTTGTTGATCGATGAATTTTCGAAAATCATTTACGTCTCATAAAGAAGTAGTGGCCCCAGTAGACCTGCGCACAAGCAGTATCCTAACCTCCAGTTAGATCCACTCAATCTCTGGGCTCCGATATCTCCGTTACATTGAATTCGCCTCTACCAAGAACCACCGTAGGTCACTGAATAATCTGCTTCCTCACAATTTGCAACCTCCGCCTCATGAATCGAAGCACATTCAACCCTCCCCGCTAGACGTCTGTGGTTTGTTTTCGATTATCCTTCTAGTGTTAGGAATGCAGTCTAGAGTGATCGATGGATAAGTAGCGAGAGCACGTTGGTGCTTGATTAGTGGTTGTAAAAACTAAACTAAACCAAAAGTAATCAGATTGGTCTCTCATTGATTCAAGTCGATTTGTATACCTTCCGTTTTTTATCAGGAATCGAGAAGACTCCTTTGAATTTGTTCATTCTCTTGTAATTCTATCCACGTACCCGACATATGGTTAATCATCGGATTGTTCGGGAGCGCGTTACGGCCGTGACTGTGGATATGAGAGAAACATTTCTAATCGTATTGTGCTTTACATGAATCACCACTATTTACACCGTTTTCTGACGTATCTTCTTCCACCCTTGTTGACATTCCCATCCAAGTACACGTTAACTAAGCTAGATGTGCGACCCCTGTAACGGAATCTAAATTCGGCTGCCAGTAGGTATTCAGCAACAAGTTATTAACTAATCCATATCAGTGCCCACATATGTAGATCGTAGGACGTGCGAGCCTTAGCCCGAGAGCAGCGTACTTGGTTCCACAAATCAGCAAACTTAAGAACAAAACGACAATCGAGAAAATTCAGATTGAGTTCAAGGATGAAGTCACACTCTTGAATGTGTTTTTGACTTAATCAGATCAGTTACCGTCCCGTGGCTAATGCGTGGGCATAAACCGTAAATACAAAAAAAAACACTTATTGACTGTTTACTTCTTAGGGAAGTGGTTGGAATAATCGTCTATCTAAACTCATTTTAATTCATGTGAACATGCATCTACATTGCTGTATCTCCTCAGATTCATATTTGGACGCGGATGTAATTTGCCCAGGAAATATACTTGTTTGTTGTCACATTGCTCAGGTTTTTCTTTCTGACTCCTTCAATTATAAGAATGAGAATTCAGACATGAGTGCGGAGTTTCATTGAGATACTCTCTGTCCCTACGCAATATACGACTAATCCCTTGTATTTATTCCCTACAGACATTATTTTCACAAATTATGCATTGATCCGTGGCTTTTGGAGCAGCGCAGTTGTCCAATGTGTAAATTGGACATTCTACAAGCCTACGGTCTCCGAAGTGAATTTTTCTTTGGTTATCCGAATGCAGAAAGTATTCCGACCGGGTCATCTCGCCCTTCAGATGTGCTGTTGGCTGCATCCGTTATTGGTATGACTTCTGGGTCGCGGTCCGGTTCGGACGATGGTATGGAGCGCATCGCACTTGTGCACAGTCATTCCCGATCCACTTTGACTCGGGCTCAAACTAATTCTGCCTTGAACTATATGGTTCTTTCTGGAGCAGGACCGGCTAATGCGTTGACGAATGATTCTATTGCGGCCGCAGCTACCAGTTCTCCTCGTTACTATACCCGGGGCTCGGACAGTTCCGATTCGGCAGCCGCGGCTGTTGGTGCAGACGGAACCATGACAGCTGTACCACCGCCAACCCTACAAGACCTACCCAATACAGCCATACCCTTACAAGCTTCGGCGCATAACATTATTGTTTCACTTCTTCCCCGTCTTTCCTCTCAGCCACCGCCTGCGGCGATGGCAGCATCAACTTCTTCGGAACAAACACCGTCGGACAGTTTGGTTGTAGCTTGGTCACCGGAGCGAGGTAATCATATTGTCCCGAGCACTACTCAGGTGACAGATTGCAATTCGTTTTCGCAGAGTTCAAATACGCAACCTCAGCACTGTTCTGCCCAATCTGAATGCTGGGTATACTCTATCCCACAACAGTCTTCTCAGTCCAACGGTGTTCTGGCCCCGACCACTGATGCCAGTGTACTCACATTTCAGAAACCGGGAGTTACTTCAACCACCCAAATCTTAGTCGCTCCACTTTGTTCCGTCCGAACTGACGGTGCAGTAAGTTTTTTTCGCCTTAAATTTTCCCCTGAATAGGGATTCACGACACCTGTAGTGTCGATGTGACATCTACTAATCAATTAAAAATTGCGCCTACTCCGCGATATTTGCATATGAGAAACACGGAAGATGCGTTGGTTGAGGTACAGCAAAAGATGTTATCTTCATTATCAGAGGACGTTTGTAAACAGGACAAAATTCCAGATTGATGGGAAGATTGGAGAAGGATGTTCAACAGTTTGACAGTTCTTGAGCAATTTAGCTTGTTAATCAAAGGTAGAATATGCGCAACAACAATAAAATGGGTCTTACTATACAGCTCACAAACATGATCGTTGATAGCAGAATATGTGGGAAAAGTATCTGTGCTTGGAAATCGTTTTTCCTAGTGTTTGTAAAATATAGTGGGCGGATTAAGTGTGAGGTACTGGGCAATAGTGTACATTCTCTAGAAAAGGCACTGTATGTGAGCTGGTGAAGTTAGTTGGACATGTTTTGTGCATCCCTACCGGCCGATTGCCTCTTTGTTTGCTCTCCTCCGACGCACGCTGTTTAGATTTTGGATCTAGATGGTCAGTCAATGAAATGGCAAAAAGCATAAAGACTTAAGCCAGCGGACTCACCTGTTTAGATGCGAATAAACTATGTTGTTGGCGCCCATGTGATCCCCACAACCGAAGTTTGTAGGCAATGGGTGGTGATATGACTCAGTACCACAGTCAATGGTGTTTTTACACTTTAAATCTTTCCCGTTTCCCATTATTCCAATTATTCAATTTATTTTACAATGTCTTTTGTCTTTTCTCGTCCTCGTGTGATTCAAAACCGAAAACAGGGCGCTTTGGTGCAAGGTTAATGGTTATAGAAAACTGAACTGAACTGGACCGATTGCTTATAGCTGATGAGTGTGCATCACTGCAAAATCTACCGTGTATCTCTAGGGGACTTTCGTTCTCTCTCCCATGTTTGGTACTACTTATACTATTTATACCTCGGTTGAACTCATTTGTATTTTACCTCCTACAAACGTTTCGACAGATTCGAGTATCTCGATTATATTGATTTAAAAAAAAAAATAATTTTCGTTGATGCTATTTTTCAACTTTCTGATAAATGACTATTCGTGGTTATCTTTTTAGGAATCGAACCACTTCTTCATTTCAAAATATTCCACCTATTTAAAAAGCTGTTGCCCGATTTTTTCCCGTCCTCTGTATACTTGTGAGTCTAAACGCGTCACTCTTGTCTCCATCTGGCTAACCCAGTTGTGCTCTCTCACTTTCCCACGAATCGCCAACTTGATGCTTGCTTTTCACAATCTTTCTCTTCGGGTTGTTTGGTTGATGCGTGTCCGTGTGTATATGCGCACTTACCATTCCGTGCTTTTTCCAAAACGTATACAAACTGCCATCGGAAGCGATACCGATTGTCCTCGATCTTATCTGTCGTTGACGCCATCAGACGCGCTCATCTAGGCGTTCAGTTGCTCTCTAAGGTGCCGGGTTGATTGTACTGTTCGCAGTTGGTGGTCTTCAAACCCGCGCTTGGCTTGACTTTTGAAATCTCAGATTTATTTTGATTTGTCGGTCGGTTGGTCTTCAAATTGGTCTTTTCTCGTACCTCTCCGTTAGTACCAGTCTGATAGATTGGGTTACATCTGTTTTGCTCGTGAGATAGAGCATACGAAGGTTTTCAGTACTGCCCACTCACAGTTTGCTCTGCCACGCGCGCCCCACCGTATTCATATACGTGCGTGTTTATCTGCTGAGGCACTTGTCAGCACCCGACTGTCGGCGAGGTCTTGGCACGGTTCGCTTCTAACTAACAATCATCCTGATCGTCGAACCGTAACAATGAAGTCTCACAATTTATGCGGAATTGATGCGGCCTGTGCATCGTTCTTTACACTTTCAACGAAAAGACAATATTGTGGAGCCAAGTATCCCATACTTCATAGCAGTTTTTTTCTTTCACTATGTGACCGTCTAACAAAGACTGATGTAGGTCAAAGGAGCTCGCCTGCATGTCTCCAATCTGGTTCTTCTTAGCCCTGATGTAGACAAGTCAGTTGGTAAAAAAGAATCAAAGTTTTTTTCGTCGCTTTTGAGTTTCTTTTTACACGTTAATCATAAAGACATCCCCAAGCCTGATAACCGTTAGTCAAACAGTTTATGATGTACGTGTTGTAAGATCCAAATACGAAGAAGTATAAATGTGCTGCGTGGTCTGGAATCCACGCGTAGGTCGCACTCGCGCGTATTTGTATGCATATGTGATGACACAGGGGGTCTGTAGTCAGTCCATTGACCCGGGAACCGTGGTTCAACTCTCACTGATTCCGAGGCTGTGTTGTATAATAAAGGTGCTAACTTTCCTTCTTTTTGTACGAACGAAAAGGCTCGAAGATAGGATCGTACAACAAACTCGAATGATACAAGTTGGCATGCTTATAATTGGGTCGGGTTTTTTTCCGCCGCTTTCCATTTGTCTCTGGTCAGTGTGCCGGTCAGTAGCAACGTTACATTCTCCGATCTACAAGCCTGGAATGAGCTTGGACCAAATGGTCACGTACATTTTGAGGTATTTTTTCCGCAGTGTTATTTGTTGAAGGAACCCATAGGACCTAGATGATTAGTAAGCTCCCTGCTGATCGTTTGAGTGCAAATTACAGCACTAGTCAATCGCGAAGCGACCTTGTATAACCAATCATTTGCCATTGATTTTCAACAGTTTTGAATACTGCTGTATCATAGCTTAAGCTGATGGTTTTCGACACCACGTGATTTCTGATTTTGGCGTTTATATCACAAACGTTTCACTTTTAGCCCAGATGTTGTGATGTTTGCCGTCTAAACGCCAGGATTGACTGCCACAAGGCTTCAGAGACCTTCTCCTTTTGTTTCTAACTCATGAACTGATTTAACCCTGCGTCTCATTATCATCGTTCAGCATTAAACAGCAAGACAAGCCTCACTAACTGCTGCCTTTTACCCACGGTTACATTTTCCCATAAAAACAACGAATATCCAGCGGCAACAGGGAGCGGACCTACATAGGTGGGAAAAGGTGAGTTCTCCAGTAGCCAACACACGGAACAGTCTAACTGTACAAGCGCACTTTTTCAATCAATATGATTCGATAGAAACTGACAACGCGATCGCCACTGTTCACGGTTCACTGCCATATCCTTCAGTGTCTCCAGCCGGCAAGTCGACGAGTCTTTCGGACCCCAACCACGAAGGCGTGAGACACCTACTTTACCTAACTTCGCTGTACATTTTCTCATTCCACGAGTGTTCGTCATACGCAACACGTGACCCAACCAGCGTAGTCTACT
>LUCM01007850.1:115620-154388 GCA_008360955.1 Fasciolopsis buskii | reverse complement strand
TCCAGACGTCGGACTAAATACGTTAGCGTGTGGTCAGCTAAACTCATCCTTGAAATGCTCTACCCAACGGTCTAGTCTTTCCTGTCTACCATGGATGAGCTCTCCAGTCTTATCGCACACGACTTCACTGACCGAAGTTCGCCGCCCACCGCTGTCGCGTATAAGCTTAAACAGTCTTTGACTGTTACCTGAAGGGGACGCCACTTCCATCTCTTCGGCTACCTTAACCCACCAGTTTTCGCGGTCATTCCTAAGGCTTATGGTCAACTGACGCTGCAACTGCTGACGCATCTTATTCACTCCCTCGCAGTTACGGAGCTGGTGTTTTTGCTCCATTAGACTTAGCGACGCTTGCGAGATCCAGTTTTTTTGATGAACGCTAGATCTAGGACCGCAGGCGAAATCTGCTGCCAAATGCATAGCCTACTTAATTTGATCCCACTGCTCGTCTATATTGCTGCTCGTCGAAGTTCTTAGTCCATCGGATCTGACTCAAAATACCTGTCGAGTTAGATCGCCATGTCGCAGTGCGATGCGAACTGTGTTGGAAATTCGTACTAGATAGGATGAAATGATTATCTGCACAGAATTGGAAAAGCCTTTCCCCGTTGTCTGTTCGCTGTGCAGGCAAGGCGCATCGCCCACCTAAACAGGACTCCGATGCATTAAAGTCACCTGCTACCACTACAATATCAGAGCCACTGCTCTTCCAAACAAGTGACGAGGTTATCGTAAAACTCGTCTTTCTCCGTGTCAGTTCTGCAGTTTGTTGGAGCGTACGCCGAGATAACAAATAGACTACGTTTAACACTACTATCCTTTCGGACGCCGACTGATCCCTGCAGTCTCATGGCACACAAGCGACTGTTGACTGGGATCCAGTGTAGAAGGGCTGCTTCAGCCTTCTCCCTCAAGACTATTCCTACACCACGTTGACCCACAGCTTGAGCTGATTCGTCTCCTGAAGTGCGAAGAAAATATCCTGACGAGACGTTTGGCGCAGTTAGTTGAATTACTCTAGTCGAATCCTAAATTCGTGTTTCACTCACGCATTAGACATCAATCGAAAGTGAAGTGCACTGTCAGAGCCAAACACGCCTGTTGTCCAGCCTGCATTAAAGTGAGCACATTGAAGGAACCGAGATTCGGAGGCTAACGAGGCTTGAGAAAATGTGAGCTAGCAGAGTGAAAGCCACCTACCACACTAATTGACAACGAGCTGCTGCGAGCATCGGGCGTGTTACCAGTGGGGACACTTTGGGTAGGCAGAACGGGCAAACGGATTCGGTTGGAGACAGAAGAGACAGGTTGAATAAAAGAGAGGGAACTCTGAGCAGTAGCATACTTATGACTACCCATCCCACGTGCGCTCGATGCAATGGGCAGTGCGGTCCTGATTATCCTGCGTGATGATAGATGCAGTTTAGAATTATTTGTGTCCATGTAACTCATGGGGTTGGGGGTCGGGTACTGCTAGCGATTCTAGCCTTTAAGCAGAGGAACGATTGAGGTTCTCAACCATACCCTTTGGGTCTTACAAGAGCCTGTCCACAAAACATCGGGGTATGGGTAAGTGGATGCCCATCTGTTGGGATCGGTTATTCTTTCACTCGTTTTTTCGACTGAGCTGCCAACTCTTAGTCAACACTCGACTTAGAGGATTAGGAGATTACTTCGCCAGGCGTTTTGGTGCGTAGTAATAACATCACTTGTGTGGACCTTTCATCTTTTACATTGCATTAAAATCTGCCAGTAGAGTAGGTATCATTTTTATTCGTGTTGTTGACGTCATCTAAAGTGTCGTGGAAACTTTGCCTTTGTTAGAAAGCCTTCATCGTTGAGCTTTGCATCTAGGTTCTTTAGGTCACTCGGAATCTACAACCAGAGCGCCCAGTTCGGCAATCAAGATCCTCTGAAAACAATCAACCTGAGCTACGAGTAACAGTAATTTTCGAAATCACCGGACCTCTCATGGTTCTTTTTTCCGCATATAATTGTCCAATTGAATTGTTGTTTTTATTGCTGTATCTTACCCTTTATTCATTTTTGTACCATGTCGTTTTTCCCTGTCAGTTTTTGGACGACAGTTATCGTTCTCTCGAAGTGGACTGTCAAAGTGACTCCAATGATACTATCGCACCAGTTCCCGTCCGATCTGCAAACTGGCGTGTCGCCAGCGTAAGCGGCACCAATGCGCCCTGCTCCACTGCATCCGGGGTAGGGTCAACAAACTCGCCGGTGGATGCAACAGTCCCCTATCCGGTCCCAGTCAACGAGGGCAAGCACAGTTTGCTCCATCCTGGTCGAACAAAACCTGCACGTAGGCAAAGAAATCAGACCCCATCCGCGGAGCGTTTGTGGCAGATACTAACCCGCCCTTTCTGTTCGTCTCGAACGCGATCAACTGTGCTGTCTGTGGAACCATCTGAGGGGCGTTCACCGAATGTACCACCCTCGTTTGCCGATCTGGCACCCTCATCGGTGAACTCTGTGTCGCGTTCGGGGGTGAAAATTACTGCTCAGCAAACAGATCGTCCGGAGGGGCCTGTTACCTGCTGTCCCACGGAGCAGGTGATCGTTGCACAGGTTGAATCCACACATCAAATCAGTCAGCCCGGAACGAGCATTCCGTCTGTGATTCCAGCCGGCAGTCTTGACCTAAGGCATTCGGGCATTCAGTCCAGTCCCGGCTAGTTCATTTGATCGTTCAGTCTAGTCGAACGTGTGTTGTTTGTTTAGTCCATTCACAATATTACTGAGTTGCCAGCCAGGGACCGTTTATGTGACTCGATAGTGTGAGGCTATTCATCTACCGCCCCCACTTCTTGACTTAATCAATCACGAGTCCGCTACAAGTGTCTCGGTTTATTCATCTGGTTCTATTCGACTGTCTGCGAGTTCATTGATCTGTCCATCAATGCAGATGATCATCCATTCATCATCACCATAAGTTGCTTGTTTCATAAACATACGTACTCTTTCACATGATTCTTCACTACTCTATGTTGGTCTCCGTCACATTTGTACCCGCAAAGTTTTCGCCACACTACTTAAAGGTAATGTTCTTTACTCCGTCTGTTGTTCAGTTCCAGTTCAAAGTCCCGGAATTTCCCAATTTCAGCCAAATGTCTACTTGCAATCTACAAAGACTTATTTCAGATGAGGTCGTGGTTAAATTTCACATGCATACACACGTTATTCACTTGCCTATGTGTGAATGACTAAACTAAGTAATCCTCTATCTATTTGTTCCACCTCTCTTGGATTTCCCATCGTGCATGTGTTCGTCGTCTTCGTTCACACACGGACGCACGCATGCACGCTGGCCTATCCGTTCATTCGTCACTTCTTTGACTTTTAAATTGTCTCACCGTGTTCTTTGCCTTTTATCTCCCATTCTTTTTCTCATCATTTCCTCCTTCCTCTTGTGTTCTCTTGTATTTTTTTGTCTTTTGCATTGGTTTCCACTAGCATCTCACGCGGTACATGTGCAATGATTAGTGCATTTGATCTAATTTCATTGTCTGATTTATGTAAAATTTTACCTGGTCCGTCAAGCCTAACCTTTTACAAGGGTTGGTGTTGTTGTTGTTATTGCTATTATTGTTGCTACTACTATTCTTTTAGCATGTGTACATCCCATTCTCATCCGCTGTTTTGTGATGCACACTATCTGAATGTGCTCCCCTCCACCTCTGCGATCGATTGCTGAGTCGGACTGATCTTTATCGGATCGTGCTGTTTGACTTAGTTCATCCATTTAGCGTGATGACTCACTCGCACCCATCCATCCACACTTTTTCTGTTACGCAGTTTACCTTTCACGGACGAACGATGTTCCCGTTTAACCTGGTTTCTGGTTCTCATTTCCCCCCGGGTCTTTCGTATTAATCCGTCACATAGAACTGATATACAACCGTTGGTCGACACACTTTATTGTTGCATTTCATGGTGTCATGGCACTCGAATTCTCATCTACTGTTTGCTTTTCCATTCAATTCATTTCTCGTCTCCACATCATTCGTACATGTACTTTGATTTCTGTATTGTCTATTTTTTATCCTTCACTACCATTCATTGTTGGTTATACTTTCTCGGTCGCGTGAAACAGAACCGCCGGCTATGGTTTATTCTGTACAATCGCCGTTTTCGCTGGCATCCACACACACACACACACATACATACATACATACACGAACATTTGCACTCAATATTGCAGCACTGCTCAGCTTTCTCGGGCCTTACACCGTTTCCGTTCAGCTTACTTCAGTTCTGTTCCCTCACCAAATACTTGCATAATATTATAGACGTATATACATACATATGTATACCTACCTATAAATATGCGTACATTCATTACGCATTCGCACACTCCCGCGCGTTTCGGGTGGTCTTTCGCATAACGGGATTCATTTTCGATTAGAACCTGTCTTTCTCAATTCAGGAACAACGAGCACCTTTTTATGAATATGGGAATTAGGTAGTACGGAGATGTTATCCTTCATCTTTTGTTTTTGCCTAAGTAATACAGAAAAAGAAAGTGGATTATTTTTTGCTAAGAGTAAACCGAATAATAGCATTTTAGCTGATCTAATCGGCTAGGGATTATTGGTTGGTCGTCGTTTGTCACTTTTGTTTCAACAGTTTCACAATGAGGTTGTACCTTCATGTGGTGTAATACCTTGTGCGCCTCTATGACCCAACGAGCTATACAGGATGGACTATCTCAAGCCATGGATTCAATCATGTGTGGAAGGTCAATCGGTAGTGACACCACGAGGTAGTCTCCAGGTCCATCAGGTTGCGAGTTTATTTGAGGTGATGACTCAGTTGGTGAAATGGACAGGAAGAATAATAAATCCAGTAGACGGGTTCCCACTTAACCGTTCCCCGATGCCTTGCTGCAGATTCTTGTTAGAACTAAATGATTCGGTTGAGAACCCTAATCGTTCTCCTGCGTAGCAGTACTTCGGTTTTATCTTCTGGCCGCTATTTCTTGTTGCTACTGAATATAGTGGGAAAAACGAAGTGAAGCAGACAAAATGTTGGTTTACTAATCAAAATCGAGTCGCTTAAATTGGTCCCCAGTGATCGACCAGTTCGCTGGCTTATTAGGCCCATCGTTAATAACTGACCTTATCAGGCGCTTCTTTCTCTCAGTTGGTCGGTTTCTCCACAGCTTTGCTGACCTTTTATTAGGATAATTAGTATGATGATTCGTCACCCATTACCCTTACAGAGATTAGTTTTCTTGTAAGTCATAAGGCAGCTGGACCAGATTAGCTGTCTCTGCTCTCCTTCAAAAAACGATTGTCAGTTGCTGACAGAGTTAACGAAACTCTCGGGATCATTCTGGGCAAGAGGACAGATTCGCAAGGCTGATGCAGATCACTGATTGTAGTGATTTACAAGAAAGATGGTAGATGCTCATGTGAACATCACAGAGCATTTAGTTTGCATTCAGACTGATCTTGAGCATTGTCCTCCGCCGAACATCTGGTCTACGCAAGAATCAACCCAGTCTCCAACCCGATCGAGGTTGTATTAACCAAGTAACCACTGTGCGTCAAATGTTAAAACAGCCTCATCCTACATAGACCCACGATCTCTGTTTTTTACCTGGAAGCGGCATTCGACTCAGTCGGTCGTGCCGTTCTTTGGCCCTCCGTCTCTATGAAACGTTGAACAGAAATAATCATTTCATTCATCCTACCTGTCTGTTTGAGCACCCAAAGCCGAGTTCTTACGGCGATCTCTCTGGGTTCACCACGTGAGGTGATGTTCGTCAAGTTTGCTATTTTCCATTTTTTTCAACCCTGTCATTGAGATGATAATGGAAATCGCCTTACAGTCTTGTGAAAATAGTGACAGTGATATTTTCTCAGAGAGTAAATTGCTTGACCTGAACTACGCCAAGGATATTGTACCACCGAGAGACGATCTAACTAAGTAGTCAGTTTTTCCCGATCGTCTGAACTGTGGTTTGGGCATGTTTGGAATGAGTTTTTGTACTTTCGAAGTGCAAACTAGTGCCGCAAAACTTGATTGTCCCGAAGCCGAATCTTGTTTAGGCAAGAGAGCAACTGGATGAGGTAGACAAATTGACGCACTTGAATAGTCATATCTCACTAGGTGGTTGGATGTTTGGTATGTCGTGTTCGGTAGGTAGAAGGCTCGATTGGTATTCACTAGTTTGGGACTGTAGCTCAATATGGTTTCCCGCAATAGGGTCAGAAACAACCACTTTGAGTGCCGGAGTGGATTGCATCAATCAATGGTTACTCGTCAAGTCGTAACCTCGACCACTATCCTAATTCGATTTTTTGTTACGTGAATCACAACAGTGTACTGGAAGGAACAAACCCTATAGCCACTGCACGGGTGGGGGATAATCGTCTTCCTTGACCTTAAAATCTGGACTTGCATAAAATCACGTAAGCTCTCTGTATGTCAGGTGTAGTAGCTAGTCGGTTTCAAATTAAACTGGCGCTTTCAGTATGCCCCCTAAGGAAACAGTCCCTGAATCGGTACAACAACCCGGGAACAGTAAAGTGTTAACGAATTCGGCTGTCCTCGGAATACTTTGCTTTTCTCTGTCATAGACAGCACACTCAAGTATAGGCAGAGTGTAACCATTGCGTACACATTTCTTGGCATCCGAGATTGATGAACTGGACGAAAATTCCGTTTTTCTCCAACCTAAAATGTGTACTGGATAAATCAAGGTTGCCCAGCGAAACGGTTTCGTTTATTTCTACAGGCCGTTTATCTCCAACTTTGTCTTCCCTAGAGAACATAACGCTTGAACCTCCCGTGAAGGTATCGCTTCGAAACAAAGGAATAGATGAGAAGAACTGTCGGGAGAAACGCTTGTTCAGATTCTCTTGCCAACAAATAATACCTTGCAAACCACATGGTCTACATCCTGGAGACGAAATACTAGTAACCTGGGACGGGAAGTTTATCCCTGTTGTGCAAAACCAACTTGACGTTGAAGTCATCGGCAACAAATGCGTCTGCTTTGGAAATACATCCCGATAGAGCATATCATGTACCTAGGAGACCTGCATTCGGGAAAATAATAAAGCCTCGTTACTGTTTTTGAGGCGTTCATGGTCATCCAACCCGATGGGACAGAGGTGCCCGTTTACTAGGAATAGTTCAAGTAGTGCACAATCGACTGTCATGATTTCCACAATGCTGACCAGGAGTGATGCGAGTTGTTGTGCTTGATATTTGGAGAGCGAAGTGAAACAGAGATTATACCATTGCTGTGAAGTGTAGCCACATACCTCATGTCGAAACTGCCTGCCTGGAAATCGCTGTCCTAGGTCAGTTTCCACAACTATCAAGCTCGCACTAGCTCTTAGCGCTGATTGATAATGCAAGAAAAATTGTTTGGTCCTAAGTCAGAAGAACCGCAAAGAAGAATTCAACAATACCTTATCGTCTGAGATCTTCATAAATAAGGTTCGACAATCTAACTTGACCTACTCGGAGCTTCCCACCAATCGAACTTTCATAACTTTTCGTCACGTCATGGACAGACCATCTTGACTCATGCTTCAACCAGTAACTGTTTTGGAGAGCAGATTACACCAAGGATCTCGAAATGTGGGCGTGTCTACCGCATGTCCTAACCACCCTATCGTATCCAACTTCATTGCCTGTTCGATCGAGTGAGCTCTGCGTTGGAGATATCCAGTTTTAGCAATACACGATTTGGGTGAGAAGCAAAATCCAGAATGGTGTCAGATTAATCGGATATGAAACGTTGTCTAGATTGAAGCTAAAATTCACCGTGAAAAGCCAACCTCAGTGTCACTTTCCCATAATAATTTAGAGGAAATGGAAGGGTCACGTTTTTCCCCAAGGGAGTAGTTACCAGACAGATGTCTTTGTCGTGTGATTGTCGGATGAAGCGATGGTTGTGAGCAAATGAATTTATGTCACAGGTTCGGGAGATTCCTGTTGGAGTAGAATCTTGGGGAACTCGGATTAGGGGACAAATAAACGATAAATTGCTCACCAGTAGGTGATGATTGGACCCCAGTCAGTAGAGCTGTGAGAAATATGGTGGAAACTATGTTCACACATGACCTCAGAGAATCGTTTCCTATTAGAACTGCTAATTTCTGGGTGTCCTGCTACGTATGCTGGCACAGCTACCAAACTTGTCCTGTGACTTGCGCAAACTTCCCTCGGCGACAAATGCAGAACAGTCGGCTGACGTAAGTCAGTTGACACTGTCGGGAAGTTGGCATCTGCCAGGATTTGAAGCCAACGTTCGAACAACGTGAGCGGTGTGTGTAAATCTGCGACAGGTTCGCCTGTGAACGTTTAACGATAAGGACATCACCGCCACAACAAACAACCACAGAAGAATGAGGAACAACACAAGAAAATAATATGATAATAATAATAATAATTTCTGTGCTCTCCTTTGCCGAAGTACTGCACTGTGCCGCATTGCCGATATATTAAAGGTCAACAGTAGGTCTTCGGGATAGATCCAGCGATGCGAGTACGACAGAATTGATGTATCTACTTGCGGGAAATTTCCATAAGGATCGAAAGGTTGCTTGAAAGGGTCACTAAGTCAACATAGTAAATCCTCAAAATAAAAACACAACCCTTCGTCCGTGAAAATAGAAGAACTTGAGAGCAACACTTGCTCCGACCAACTTAGCCTATCCAAATTCAGTTCCTGTTCGGCAGATCAAGCACCGTACGCCTAACATCAAAGCTGCGAGATAGATTCTCCCATCACAAGCCAGAAATTTTACCCAGACTGATGTTTGGAAAAGGGCAGTCTTAGTCTATCTTTTGTTCACGATGGTCATGGTTTTCGGCGGCATAGCAGGGGCGACTTTACCACTGCGAAGTAAACTCAGCCTTTGTTCCATAATTGGATGTCTCGCTAACGGCACAGATGTCCCGGGTTGGTAAAAGCTAATCCAGCCGTTTTTATGCGCGACAACACGTCATTCGACATGCGACCTCTGGAAAGATGCAGCTGTCTAGATAACAAAGACATCTGTATCACCTAACTCTTTCCCGCCAACAACGTCCTGCAGTCCTGCTACAGAATCCTGGAATTCGATGATGCAAAACGCGTTGCAAACTACTATTCTGTCGTTCAGACGGTCAAAAAACTGACAACTCGCGGCATGCTCTGTCAGATAGCTTTTTTTTCAAAGTAAATATCATTGCCATTATTTTCTTATGGGTACAGAGTTATCTCAACACTCATTTTAAATGCGATGTTGAACGAGAACTCGGAGAAGCATCAGCCCTGAAGAACACTGATAACTGGGGTGACCTTGAGTGGTTAATTGCCGTAAGAACGGACTCGAATTCAGTCATTTCCGAATTTCGCCAGTTCCGAAAACACTGATGTCATTTCGGCTTCCCTAACCTGGTTGGTGGGAATCCTTCAACTACAACATTATCTGAACGGTTTCACTGACTGATTTTAATCCCATCTCCTGTTATTGAATGTCCTTGAATGTGCTGACGTTCGATTCAACCTTTAGCTTGATTGTTGGCATGCCGTCCTCTTCAGTGACCTTAAACTATCATCAATGTATGGTGAATACGTTCATAATAATCCGCTTCACATTCTTTCCAGAACGAAACGTGGAATGTTCGATAAGGGGCACAAACTATTTACTTATCTTTGACGCTTACAAACTTCAGAATTTCTTACGAGCTTGTTCTACTATTTTTTACCCTCTGGCTCAACTGCTCCTCGCTATTACTCCCTAGTTTAACAGAAGAGGATTTCATTCATATCGCTAAATCTACAACCTGAAACCACACAAAAATAAAAATTGCCTTCTTTCCACTTAACTACAAATGCAATCGTGCCCATCGACGTAATGATTATGACTATCGTGGTGATTTTTCGTTACAATAGTTAATGGATTATTAGAAGCCCACGGTTTTTACTTCAATATACCATGTTTAAGTCGGAGATGTTACTAACAATCCGGACTCCTTTTGGCTTGCTGTTGATCAGGCATTTTTGAGGATTTGGTAGGTCCTCAATCATTTCGAACTTTTCTGTGCCTTCGAATGTGGTTAAACTCAGAAAACTAAACCACCAAGAAAATGATCTTATCCTTACAGTTCTCTTATTACTCTTAACAGCTCTCGATTAATTGTCAGATGCGTTGTCATCTTTGGAATGGAAGGTAGCGAGAAAGTTTCATTTGTCGGAAGGTATTTTCGGCTAGTTTTTTCTGTATTGTGTATATGTTTGGTGTGAAGTCATGAAGTGATTGCCGAAGAGAATGTCTCATACTATCCCAATCCGATGACTTTGTAGGATTTGATGACGGTTTCGAAAGTAGTAGTAACATGATACCAGCGGATTTGACTGATGAACTGATCGGTCACTTGAAGCTCGTGAAAAATGTGAATTCTTGTCACGGAGTTCATGACAAGGCTTTAGAACAGCGTATCCGAGTAATAATAACATCAGTTTGGGGAAATTGCTTGAGGTTAAATTTACAGTTGCACATGCGTCCTTAACACCCGAATTTGTGTTCTATTAGGCCGATTCATCTCCATAGGAGACTGAGAGCATCTAATGCAAATTCTATGACAAAAGTTGCAAAAAGTACGTAAAAATGTACGTAGCTGAGTTCGCAAAAAATCCAGAGCTATAATGAGGAGCATTTTTCTTAATCATGTGTGTTCTTGGAAGTTAGAGTGGAGCTACTAAGTATGGTTGCAGATTTTTCAGCATTGAGATTAGTGATAGATTTTCGGGCAGTTCGCTACCCAGCGGTACTCATTAACTTCAATCGAAATTTGCCGACATCTTGCCTCATTTTCTTATTTGTCCCACATTCGGATCCGTCCGTCTTGCATCTCCAAGGGTTGTAAAATTCTTCGATTCTACCTTATTTGGATCGGCAACTTTCAAATGATCTTAGGGTTCACTACCATCGGGTTAGTTCACAAATTGCTTCCACTCATCTTTATCCTAATTCACAACGTTTTTTATCCTAACGGGTACGCATGTATGCAGTTTCCCCCATTTAACGTCTCCACATATACGGACTAAAACTCCACAATCAACCAAGTACATAGAATCGTTAATAGACTTGTTTTTTTCTGAATCACTTTTATTCTTTATATACCTATATGTATATATATGCATATGTATATATATATATATATATATATTATCAAATCAATTTAGTTCAGTTTCGCAGATGTGACGCAACATGCTTTGTCATCGATCGATAAGCTGACATCTTGATTGATTGATCACGGCTGTGTATAAATTCCCATGTGCTAGTGCTTATGAAGGTGTTCATGGCGAGCATAACCAATCGCGTGACGCAAACAGTTGTCAAGCCTAATCATGAATCTCTGGATAGACAAATCGTTTGTGGTTTGTTTTCTTCAGTTGCTCCAGAAAATCTATTTTTCATTGTCCTTGGAATGGGTTTTGTGGCCGTTTAACATGGGCTCATTCAGATGAACGCCTGGTAGAACATCGTCAGAATTTGGAAGTTTACTCGAATTTTTACCGCCGGTGATATCGTCTAGAAATACCCGGTCACTTCAACCCCTTCCACCAGACTTGTCCTCAGAAGCTCAATGAATCGTCATTGTGATGCACTGCTTTCCTGTCATTATGTTAACTTTGTAGGTCTCGGTGAGGTTCTCAGACGAAATCTTGGTGTAAATAACAAAAATTGACTCCACGATCCCAAGTAAATGATCTCCGTTGTTTGTCCCGTAGGCGCCCCTCACAGCCCACCCCAAGCGCAACGTATGGTCAACAGAAAAACAGAATCTCCTATTTGTTCGAAATTCATGTTCGTTAAGTCGGCCATCTTGAGACTATATATACACTATTGTGACCTTGAGTCAAACTTGGGAGTTAGCGTCCAACTTGTATCTATGTCGATTGCTGAGAGTCCAAGTCCATAGACTGCCTCGGACCAGATTGATTTGCCAGGTAGGTTACGGTTGGAGAATTTGTTGAGGCAATCAGTCAGTGATACTGTTTTGCCAGTAAAATCGAGTGGTGCACGCGTTTATTGCGCGATGACGCTAGTTGTTGCTAGGCCCGAATCCAATCCTTTGCTTTTTCCGAACCGAGCTATTTTTGTCTGGTAATAATTGATGTGTTCGTTCATTTGAACCTCCTTCTGACTTTATTGATCCAATCATCCTGCAAAATGGCTTGAATTGTAGTTCTCCACCGAAAGGATATCAGTGGTCTGTCTAGGCTTGCTTGTCGATATTACATCTTTTGTGTGCTGCGGAAGGCTTGGGACACGATTGTTTCGGCATCTTCCGATAGTTCTTTGTAATTGGTCTGTAACGTCGAGTCAACTGCCCCAAATCATTCATTGCAGCAGCAGTCTCCTTTACGATATGACGAAAAAGTATGTAAACATAACTAAGGAACTAAATCAAGTGGAATGTGCTGGACTTCTGATGTGGAGTATGTTAGATCTCTGCTGAATGGTTGAAAGCATTAGGTGATATGACTTGACCCGTGGAAGGTCACTGGCTGTCTGGAATTCGAACTTCTCCTCGATCTACTTGATTATTCCGCAACCTTTCGCCTGTCCGCTAAATGTCCACTTTGTTTCCAGAGAACGACTTTGGAAGATGTTGACCGAAATCAGCCTGCGT
Source organism: Fasciolopsis buskii (assembly GCA_008360955.1). Lineage (NCBI taxonomy): Eukaryota > Metazoa > Platyhelminthes > Trematoda > Plagiorchiida > Fasciolidae > Fasciolopsis > Fasciolopsis buskii. Next base: position 141,722 of record LUCM01007850.1, on the reverse strand, counting down.
CTATACGAAGTAATCGGTTGTCAAGTTTAGACTGAACCGACTCATTTTTGACTCCTCCGTCGATATGCTAGCTGCCTGAGGTTTTCTCGCACAAAATGCGATTAAATTCAAACAGCCTAGGTTATTGTAGCTCCTTGATACCTTTACTTGGTGGTTTGTTTCACAAGTCGATTGGGCACACTGTCTACTTTAGTATGATGTTCGTATGTCATAGTAATAGAAGTGGAAACTTGCTGCAAATCGGAAAAACGTTTGCTCTTCTAAACAGTGATATTCAGAATTAATGTCCTTTCTACACGTGCCCGCACCGTGACTCATCTAGATTCTGTTGTTTTATATCCTGCTCGGGATGGGATTTCATCACTCTTTTTCCAAATAGCTTGCTTTCTCATTGGCTATCAGCGGTTGCAGAAGGTCGAACGGAGATCGGACGATGGATGTTCGGCAACAAATTGTGAAAACGAATAAAACTTGTGCAGCTTGCATTAACCAATCCGCTGTTTATGGGAACGTAAGTAAGCATGTGCCAAACAAGTCAGTTAGCACATGCGGCTTGGCTAAATAGTGGAGAGATTTTGGCAAAATTAGATTGAAAACTAGCAGACGAAACAAACCAGTAAAGAGGCAGCTGGACGGAAACACTGGGACCAATGAAAATCACGCAGAATCAGGTATGTTCTCGTTTATCCTATAAATGGGTTATATTTCCCATAAATAAGTCGAGATTCTGCCCATTTGATTATGTTAATTCTGCAGGAACGGCCAGGTACTTAGTGGTGACAGATCTGACAGGGGACTACAGAAACCATATACCGAAGAGTTTACGTTTTTCTAACCGTTGGCATCGCTGACGGGGATTTTCAGCCCAATTGCATGCATTTTCGACTGTAGACTTTTACTAAAGGCATTTTACTTAAAACAGCAGCGCTGCACTTGTTCTTATTTTGATTCAACTTGAATATCATTACTAACACAATTCTCTCGAAACGGGTATTCAGGGTAAAATTGTTTCTAGTGGCCCCGTAGTAAACGTGGATTTTGACTGTTAAAGTGAACGACGGCAGTTGACTCAGCCTATTGTTCACCCTTAACGAGAGGTTTCTGCAAAACCACATTCGAATCGACGTCCAAGTGATTAGTGAAAAAATGAAAAGCTGTACAAAACTCGGCTTTTGCTAAACACCAAAAACAAGTTAGACATTGAAAGCCACGTTGGTTTTATGTGATCTCGGATCCAGTGTAGTTTGGAAAGATTGGCGTCACGCAGTCGAGAACACGCACACAATCTGATAAATTATCCTACAAGGATAAAAACATGGTTTGACAAGACTGGATTGAGATGGAAGTAGATGTGAACGTGCACTGACAACCGATCTCTTGAAGCTTAACGGCAATTCTTCCTTGACTTTTCCGGATTACCAAGAAGTTTACGTTCAACGGACACTGCATCGAGGATGATTTCAATGCCTGCATTGGCTACTTAGCGGAAACAGAAACGTACACCATCTGGCTCATGTGTTGTCCAAACCGATCCAACGGGCTACAACGAATGCCCATTCACGTTTCTTTCAGTCATAGACTATTTCTGGGGAGCACTAACTTTACCGTAAACCGTGTTAACTTGGTGCTTTCCTTCGCATTCACAAAGTTGGATTCATACTGACCACAATACGGTTGTTCACTGGTGATATGTATCAGTCGGAGTACACAGATCACTCTTTGATTTTGTGTTTTCAGTTTATTTGCATCATTTGTATTGTATTGTATTTCATTGTGTAAATTTTTGTTTACAAAAATGATGTCGTATTTCAGTCAAAAAACGTGGGAGTAAAAAAAATAGGAAAACAATTATCTTCATAACTTTGTAAAAATGCTTGCTAGATATGAGACAGTGGAATTCCTATAAATATAGGTTTTAGTGGGCATGAAACGAAACTGGATCGCTTTGAAGTATGAGAGAAACACTTTGAAAGATCACTGTGCAGAGGATGCGTGGGATCTGAAAGAATTTTACGAGCAGATTTCTCACATGCTGACAAGTGCTGATCACATAGACTGAACGACAAACTCACTTAGTGATATGAAAGACACAACTGATAATTGATAGCTCCCGACGAACAATTTAAAAGTCTTTTTCAAGTAAACCTGGAAAAATAACAGGAGAATAGTAAGGAAGGATTGGAAAAACACACTGATAAACAAATCTGAAGATGGTGCATTGTTTCACCTTGTAGTACCGAAGCTTCCTGATTTGAAATGACAACCGTCAGAGGTTCTTTACACAGGTAGAAATGTGAGTAATCCACTTCAAATTTCGAGCAATAGTAACTCATAGATATTTCACAGAGTCCACCCTGGTACGTGTTTGTGATTTGATGGAAGACGTTTTGGATGGGTAGGCCGATCGAGGGAGAGAGAACAGACATTCGAAACATTTGGGTGTGTTGAGATTTAAACTAACTTGTGCAGTGAAATCGTAAACAGAAGATAGGTTGTTTGAAAATCTTTGAAAATCATTGTTGTTCGAAATGGTGAAAGAACAGCACCCTGTAGCACACCTGACGTTTTACCGTCCATTCGTGTGCACGGGGTTCGGTTTGTAAAGTAATCAGACAGCCTAGGACAAACAAATGTTTCCAGTTTGTGAGGCAGAAGAGACAAAGTCAAATGCCACGGAATATTCTACAAAGATGTACAGATTACAATGATGCGTTTAAGGACTTACAAATGTGGTGAATGAGGGAGGCGACAGCGTCCAAAGTGGACCTGTTAGATTTATAGGTAAACTGAAAAGGGTCGTCAGGAGGATACATAGAAGAACGCAGGCACTTAAGTAAAGCACGCTCCGTCAGCTTACGACCAGATGTAAAGAGATGGGGCGAAAATGTTTTGCGAAAGCAGTGGAACTGGTGGATTTTGGGATGGGAATAATAGTGACAGGTCTCCAACAGTCAGGGATGGAAGACAAGCTTCATGATGATTTAGTAACAGAAGTAAATGCATCCGTCCGAGCCACAGCACCATGCGTTAAAAAAGCTGAGAGGAGTCCGTCAGGACCAGCCGCTGTGGTAATTTTAGTGGTGCGGAAAAGAAGGAGTACCCCGTCTCTAGAAAAACTTGCAACTGTCATATCATCACCTTGTCCAAATAGGAACGGGGTATAAGTGGAAAGATGAACAAAAGCATGATTAAACCTGTCGACATCTGTAGAAGTTCTACTTATGTCTGTAAGAGGATCAGTGGAAGTAGATACCAGTCTTGCATTAGAAATAGAGTTCTTCAGGGCGACTAGTTTCCTCAAAACGCACAAGGCTGTTTTACAAGGTAAGCTATCCCCTTTTTCAAGGATGATTGGAAAACTTTACCGTCAACCTAGGAAAGTGAGTGTGAATTGTACCGATGTAGGAGAAATGCGATAGATCACCCTATGAAAATTATGGGAGAATTAATTTGATAAGTGCTAAGTTCTGGCTGGTCATCGGTGCTATGCTGCATCTGCCTGAAGGAAAAATTAGCAATCAGCTCTCACTGCAGCAGATTATAAAGCGGGGGCCCAACTTCCATTGGTCTGCAGTCTCTGTCTTCTCTGATGTGAAAGTAGGGTTGGACAACCAATTTTGCCGTTCCTTGGCGCTGACCACCACTGAAGAGTGTGTTTATTTCTTTACCCGTTGTATTTGAAAAGCAAAAGCTCGATTCGTGCTTATGGTGACCCTTCACTCGAGTTTATCGCTAGAGGTGATACTTACTGGGATTGCATCTTCTCACCTTTAATATTTAGCTTTGTGTCGAAATTGATAATGGGAGCCACTCCATTTTCAAGTGAGAACAACAGCTTGGATTTTTACTTAGGCGAGAACTTAAGTGACTTGGAATACGCGGATGATGTTTCACTTTTGAATAACGTTCTACCTGATATGCGAATAATTTCAGGCAGTTTTGATGAACTTGCTACTGTGTGTGCAATACATTTTCCACCTACCAGTCGTGAAATACAAAACTGCGATGTGTTAAAGGTGACCTTATTTTTCCTTCGGGCTGTATTGGATGAAGTGTTTGCATCTCACCGGATGGAGTATCACTGAGCATGCAAAGGATTCACTAGCTTTTCTTAATAGGAGACATCCGTGATATGGCAGTGACATTCACTAGTCGATCATCGGTTAGGTCTCTCTAAACGCTGTTAAACAGGTTCTATTTTGCAGCTCGGATGTGTGATTTTATTCTGACGTAGCATGTAGGAAAACTTTTGGTGATTGAAACACCATTGTTTTTGTAACATTTGGAGATTATGATAGGAAAATTTTCTCAGTAACTCAGAGATTAGGTGTACCGTACTAAGAGCTCTGATTCAACCCTTAGGGGAAGCACTAAATTTGAGTAGATTTTGATGGTCGGGTCACTTGTTGTGCATGTCCACAGAACGCCTGCTTCTCTGTACGCGTTGCTTCGAATGAGATGTCAATTGGAAAAAGGATGGTGAAGGTCATTTGATCACAAGAGAAAAGGGGTAAAAATCTTACTCAGTGGTTTGGCTCGTGTAATTCTAGGTAGACTACTGCGTCAGGGTCCGCTTGTTACTTCCACGTGGTAATGTGGAGAGTAATGGTGGCATGGTCCATTTCGTGGTCAGTGGCCTCTTCGAAATAGCTTTTAAACTTACTAACTTAACGCTGCTGTTTTCGCTGTCCTTTGTTCATTCCTATTTCGGTTAAATTCTGTTGGGAGATATCAGCCGAAGCCATAGCATATTAGTTCTACATTACTAGTTGTAACGCTAAAACAACAAAAGCAGTTATTCTGACAGTACCATGCAAACTTCCATATTGCCTCCAAACTTTTGCGATTTCTGTGTTATTGTTGCTTTCTGGTAACAGCCAAAATGTTAATTTTAGTCCCTCCTGTGTTCGCCGAGTTCGGATCCAATGCTAGTGGTTTCAGTTCTTATTTTGCCTGTCACAGCACGCTAACGAAATCGCTGGCCGACCATCCAGGTTGAAAGGTCACTCGTGTTGTACAATTTGAGTGTAGAGATCGAAAAGAAAGGACAAAAATCCAAATAAGACTTAGGTGCGGAATAAATTTCTAGTGATCGAATGTTTTCTACAAGTACTGCGTCCAGTGCAAAAATACCGTGACCAGATCGTAACCCTGCTGGGACTACACAGGCATCCATATAGTCGCAATTATCGTAGTCTTTCGGCTTCGATTTTTTATTCATTATACCGCAAATGTACTGAAATTCAAGAAGGGGCAGCGACCATTAAAATCCTGGCAACTGAGGAAAGGACATGCAGTCCGATGGCCGTGCCTGTTGCCTATCCAAATTCATTATAAAGTACGAATATTTTGACAGGGAAACGAGAAATTACAAAGACCTAGTGGGCAACCATAAGTTTAGTTCATATTGTTTACGGTAATGTGCAAAAACAAGGTAGAAGAAATTGCACCTGAAGCCCACAACCGGCTCCTTACACATAGTACTGACAACATCAGAACCGAACTAGCGATTAGATCTGATCATTTCGAAATTTATCGAATAATTCTGAGGTGGATTTAGCATCTGTTGCTTGTGATTCAGGTGAAATTCTAATGCCTAATTTATTTTTAATTCGGAATTAAGCACTGCAACTGGTTTAGTTCACGTATGGCATGCTCGATGCACTGGTACTTCAAGCCATAATACAAAATTCGGTAGATAATAACAAAGCACCGGTGTGGACTGACAGCATCTACGGGAATGACTCCTACGCAAACTTCGTACCTGAAGACAATAGTGGCTGGAAATAGGTTAAGATTCACTTGCAAGTCATGTATTCATAAATGAAGTATGAAGAACCCTAAACGAATGGACATTTTCGAGCCAAAGACTCGGTGAACATGGTCGCTTCTCTAGTTTATGTCGCTGTCCTCTCATTGGCTGGTTGTGTACTCAAACCATAGTGAAGCTCTATCGGACTGTATCACGTGAATTTCACGTAGAATTATCACAGCACCTTACTTGAAGTCTAATGTTTACTACTATTGATCGACGCCTCCAACTCTTTGGGTGTCAGCGACAGTGATATCGTGCAAAACGAAGAAAAACGCGTTAAATTTATTAGTCCCGAATCAACCAAAGCTCAAGAGATTGATGGTGAAGGTCAGTCGCCGTTGAGGTTAGTTTTCAGTCTTTGCATGACATGTGCGAGTTGAATCATCGTAGTGCCTGTTTCTGAACTAATAATTTCCGCCTGTCAAATTAATTTTCGGTATGGTATTTTCCGAAATCCACATTGATATGTTCAATTGATATAAAGGTGAAAAGATATCGATATGCGCAGGTTTCATGCCCATGTTTAATAATGATCACTCAACGTTGGGACCAGGTGACAGGTACCGAGGACACACGGATTAGGGTAGTCAACAAAGATCAGCAATCCAACCACGCGCAAGCACACGTCCAGTTCAGTTCAGTTTGGACAACCATTAACTTTGTACCAACGTGCTTTGTTTGTGGTTGCTGCTCCACAGTATCGTCTTCTTAACCGAAAAAGAAAGGAGGACTAATGAAAGATCGATTGCAAAATGATAATCTGAAGAAGTTTACATATGAAGAAAGATTACAGATTCAAGAATTCCACTGATTGCGGCAATGAGCTAACTCACCCGTAGTCTCCAACTGCGGATTGGGTGGATCTGTTAGATCCCAACCGGATGGTTTAATTGCAACTACACGAGCCAGTCCACTGGTTAAAGCCTTCATACTTTTTACCCATGTCATCAGCTGGCCGAACCGTTACATGCCTCGATTAACGGTATACAACGAGACAGTCGTTCTGTAGAGATAAACAAAGCATGTTCCAACCGCAACCTATTCTGATTCGGCATTTGTATCCAGTGCCATGGGCCCAACTTCTAATTTACGTATATATAGGGCAGAATCATGATTGCCGGAACACCGTTGTCCCAGTTGTAATCAGGAAATATTTGTCCTTCTCGTTAGTGGCCACCGTGAATCTGCCCAGATGATTTATAGGTGCAGATGATAGCAGGACATCACCGCAATATGTCATACTATTTGCATATAAACTCATCACAAGACGTCACTTACTGCACCAGTCCAATCTTCTTCGTGTTTCTGTAGTTATCACTGGTCGTGTCCCGGGATCTCTGGGAGTCGACGAGCCTTATGTTTACACACTAACTGCGCTGACTCAAACACAAGCTCCAAACCTAGACCTCAACCTCGGGTAATGATTATAGGTTGCCCGTTGAAAGCGTGATCACTACATTACTAAAGAGTTGGAACGGCTTGTTTATCCATAATAGGCCTGCCTAATTGCAACAACCAACATCCCCAATTCTTGGATGCGGATGCACCCTAATTAACGTACCATAGTGGACGAATAAACAGTCTCAGGCACCAATGAGTGGCAATTTTAGTGAACTAAATGCTCACTATCATTGCAACTGGTCTCAACCTTGGGTATCCGGTTCTCGGTATCATCTTATCCACGAATATCGATAACTTCAAGGAAGATTGCTTACGTTCAACCACGGTTGTTGACTCTCAGAACTCAGAATATGTAATGATTGCATCCATCAATGATTGCGATTTGTATCAAAAAATCAAATCCAAGTGTCCTACACCTTTCATTTTCACTGCCTTACTTTTGGCCAAAAGACAAATCTCTCGCCCCTCAAAACAATTCACTTTCAGTCGTCCATTTGACTTCGTTTTTCCTCGTCTTCTTTGATGCTCGTATCCGCGCCCATGGCTGCTAGTCTGTTGCCATATATATATACACTGGCTCGTCCAGGCTTTTCCAAAATCCAGCTGAAATTTTTTTTCGATTAAACCTCTTTTCGTTTTATCTAACTAACCACTGTTTCTGTACTATTCACCCTAATCCCAGCGACAATGATTTGAATCTAATATCACGGTAGTTTTCAGAGTAGATTTCAGCAACAAAACAAATCTCATGTTTTTTGACAAATCATTCACATTTCACCACTACTACGACTGTTGAGTCATTTCCAATGTTCATTGTGGTTATTTTTCGGTCTAAGGATTACTGTTCCCCACTTTTCCATGCATGTACTCACGCTACAGTCTGCAGGACTGTCTAACTGCAGTTTGCAAGTTCATTTCTGTGTAACTTCTCGGGACAGTTCAGTTTAGAGTTGTGAACAATGTAGTCCCATCACAATACATGCAAGATGATGAATCGAACTATGCAGCTAGAACGAATGCAAGCGGTAAGGGGTATTTTATCCAGTCTTCTGAAGCTTTCGGGCACTCCAGATCGATTTTGTACTTTGCGCCTTTCGACCTCACACAAAGCGACAAACAAAACCCTTATTTTATCCGACTGGTTACACCCACTGCATTACAAAAAAGGAGGAACGAAATCTCTGAAACGAATCTTCCAAACCATTAAAAATGGTACCCCTTAATCCGGTGCACATGACCGAAATGTGATCTAACCTGATCTGATTGGTGTGAGAAAAATGTTAGTGGGTTGGCCATTCTCGACGAGCATCGATCAAATCGCATCGAATTTTATCCCTCTGTTTTCTGTCCAATCCGATATGCAAAGGTATCTATAAGTGGCAAAAATGCAATTACTTTTGCCTATTTACGTGGATGTTTGGACTGGCTGTAATGGCCTTATTGTTTGGTTTGGTTTGGGTTTGATCTTGTTACGAAGGTACACCCACACCCACAAACGCACACGTACACAGATGGATAGCCTTCAAAATTCATCTTCCCCCAATAAGCAGCTATATCATTTATGGATTGGGAATAAACTATGAATCCGTTCAATACAGTTCGTTAGCTTTGAAAATTTCTATTCACATTGCGAGATAACTTGTCCTTCCCTTGTTCCTCCTTGTCGCCCTCAAACCGGAACAGATGACAGCAGACAGTGGATTTGTGTATGCGACTTGGGACAAATCAGGCCTTGACTATAAATACACGCAAGTAAAGAGATAAGCGCACTTTACCCGCTGATCGTAACAATAACTCATGGTCAAATCTAATAGATTTACGAACAAAAGTGAACCAGATAGGAATTGAAGGCCACCTCCATCCGCCACCTAGTCAGTCAGACATAACGGCACAAATTATTCTAGCTCTGAGATTTTCACAGAGTCATTGACCGTTTACATGTTCGCATATTCCCACAAGTTCCACGCATGTCTGGGGTTTCCAAACCGTCATCTTGCGCACACAATTGGTTTGGAAATATGGTTAGATAAGTGCAAATCAGTCGCTCATTCTCCGGCTAGTTACGAGGTGGGTGGGATATTGTCTAGAGTGCTTTTCTGTCGAATTACAGACGTTCCCAAGGTTTGAAATACTAGATGATGTACCGCATAACCATTCTTAGTTGTGAAGCCCCCTAGGTAGTAAAATAACAAAGCTGTCTTCGACGTGAACCAGTTGTTTATAAATCTGATTATAAACGGGCCCATTAGTTTGATCACCAATAACTCGTTCAAGTCAATCAAACTAGAAAGTTTACTGATTCATGATGTTGTTGTTGTTGTTGTTGTTGTTGTTGTTGTTGTTGTTGTTAGACTAATTGTTCACGAGGCAATGGTTATCACCGATTTCGAAAAGTATTTGTCATATGGATTCCCCATATATACTGCTAGAATTTGCCCACTTTCATTCACGAGCCATTCACACCCAAAGGCCTTTCCCCTGATGTGGATATCATCGGAGAATGTGGCAAAGTGCCGTTGAAGATTATACATCCTGAAACTTATGCGATATATCTTTAAGCCCGTCGGTCAAAACCGCCGATAGTCGACGTGCGGCTTTCAAGGTTTCATCAGGGCAACGGCAGACAAATCGAAGCTAACTTTTCACCCTTCACTTTCAGTCACCTCGGTACGGGGCAACAAACACCAATTGCTAACACATGGAAAACCTTCGAACAGTAATTCGATTCGATCAATACGTTCTAAGTAAAAGATCGCGCGATAGAAGTGATCAACTTCTGTCACCTCGATGAACGTTAGTCTGCGCTCTGGTTGATTGAGGGGAATTTTCCTACTACGGAGCGTGATGAGGCCCTATTGGTTACATCTACTATCTGAGCAGGCGCAAGTAGACGTGCATAATTTTGGTCCGGTGTAAACCGAAACCGTTATTTTTGGCCGAAAAGGCAAACTTGTGCCAGCAAATTCGGAGTTTCTGATGACCTAGCTATTAAGAAACCAATAAGTAACTTACGATGGGATGTGACGAGATAAAAAAAATAAGCAGTACGAGTAAAAAGCCGTACAAATTTATTCTGCTATCCGAACTCCCTGCGAATAAAACCCCTTGCAAAACAGTTGCTATATTTGATCGACTTTACCCCAAATAAACTGGCTGAACTCTAATTTTTTAGCAACCGATAATTAAGGGCAATTCATTGACCTGGTGGATTTGAAAGTGTAGTTTATTACACGTGAACAAATGTTTGAATTCCATCAAATCAGATCGGGAAAACGTGAACAGTAACTTGCCCCCTGTCTGTCATCCAAGTCTGACATTATCGATTTTCTGGATCCACGGTGACGCATAAAGACAACTCTATTCTGATGGATTTCCCCGAGGCCTCGATCCGGAATGGGCACAGCTCGGCTAAACGACGATCCGAATTCCCAATGGGTGTATATGTTACATCTGCCCACTGAAACACAATCAACATATTGCTTCATAGTTCACCAATCAAGAATATGGTGTTTCGATCAGATTTTGCTTAAGTTTGATATCTTGCTAGTGAGAACACTTCAGCATGTGATGTACATGTATTTTTTCGCCTCTTTAATAAGGACATGTTGATACACACAATTTCCGCATCGAGATTGGGGTGCAGATTGTCGCGGACAATGATATTGTAGGTGAGCACTGGCGCGGAGACTCGAACCAACGAAAGTGAAATACCAAGATGCGTTTGAAAAGAGCACACCAAAGTAAGCGACCCATAGATATCCACGAAACGTGTCCATGCCATCGAAAGCAATGTACCAGCATTATCTGTTTCAGCGAACGGTTATACTCACCCAACACAAAGTGACACAGCTCGTCAGTGGTCACCCGATGTTCTTGCAAAGATTCCAATGATGCTTCCTTGTCAGCGATGATCCAACACAGACAGACACCTATCTCGAAAAAGTACCTTGAACTTCGAAAGGGAAAAATGTCTTGTTGGGCTGCTTTAACTACCAAGCAATTCAAAATGTGATTATAAATCGCAACAACTGAGTAAATGGACACGGATTTTTGTTAATTTGACAAGATTCTGTTGTTATCAAACTCGAAAGGTGTTGAGATATCTGAGTATCGTCTCCCTGCCAGTCGATATCCTCGGCAAACTCTTAGTCATAACTCCGTTCCCCCATGGAGGTTTCAACTCCACCGTCTACTACCCCAGACAAAGCTTTCTGCGGAACATGGTCTACATATAGTTGCAATTCTGTGACTAAGATCAGGTAAAATAAAACTAGCTAACCAACCTGTGGCATAGGTTATCACATCTGGCATTTGTAGAATTGATTTAACCATGAAGAGTCTTTGATCTTAGCTGGGTTTCAACCCCAAACTCGGAAATCTAATAATTCCTGCCTATAGTGAGTGGTGAGAGCTGAATGAATCACTGAAAAAAAAATTAGCAAGTAAAAGCCAAATTTTAAAATGCTTGCTGCACCCGTAGGCTACATGCTTGGGTGATTTGCCAGGTTGATGAATCGTCTTTAAGCAGCATGTTTGAGCACCTTCCAGTCCTGGCAACGTGGCTCGTATTTTGGAGCCTATACAATACACGTGTTAGTTTCAGTTGAGCTGAGATGGAAAATTTTCCACATTTGGATCCGAATGACTTGAGAATGCCAAGGGAAACTAAAGGGAACTACTATTCGATTTGGATTCCCCATCTACTAGTAAGGCTACACCTGCCGAATTCCGGATGTGTACGTGAAGAGTATGTGGCTCTTACTCAATAAATTACATTTAGCCTATTGTTGAACAAACCGACCATGCGATCAGCTTTTTTCTATCTATTTTGTCCTTTACTTCCTTTATTAATGAAGTAACAATTTGCATCATTGTTCAGGAAGGGGGCCGAGGCCAGCGGTGGGGAAGTTGATCGGCAGTGGGAGAGTTCGAACCCGCGACCTTCACGGTCAAACGCCACGACCTTATCCGCTTGGCCACCGCAGGCTTAGTGTAAAGCTCGCAAATCCTTCTAGTGAAGGTATTTGCTAATCACTTCAACTACGAATATCAGACGACTGTTCACCGGTCTCGCGATCGAATTCTGATCTACCACAATAGGAGTAAATCTTGATCACCCCTGCCATCCAAGTAATTTCAACTGGGTGCGTAAACGACAATTTGATTGGAATTTAACCGTTTAGTTGTGTTCCTTTTCTTATCGACTTTTAAAACATTGGTTTTTGGAGAGAAAACGTTTTCACTGTCCTTTTTCGATAGTCACAAAGAGATTTGACGGAACACGGTGTATGTAGATCCCTGGAACTGAATTTGTTCATAAAATAAAGACTTCACGAGACTTATTGCAATGCAGATTTGTGGCTTCATGTGGCCGCGGTGAACAGTAGTGTTCGAATGTTCCGTAGTTTGGCATTTCAAAGTGGATAAAGCTCGTTCGACTGTTTCCCCTGGTGATCAGTACCTTTTTGGCATACCACAATCAACCCCACCGTTCTTTACCACAATCAAGCACGTTGTTGTTTTAGGGAATATTTAAGTGGAAGTATTATTTTTCAAAAGTTAATAATGAGCCAATCAAAAGCTGTTTGGAAAAGTGATGAAAAGACCCAGGTGAAACCAATCCCATTAGCCTCTAGCTGATTGTGGTGAGTTTATGTAATATTTGAACTTGGAATCGTTGTACGAAATTCGGTCAGTCACGAAAAAAATGTGAATTACCAGTAACTGCTGAATCAATCTCCATCCAAGCTACTCGAATGAGTTCAACAAGTAGACTACAGCGGAACGGAAACAAGTTCGAGTTTTGTTAACTGTTCACGCTTTTTATCTACAAAAATGAAGGTATCTAGACTAATGGTGTGCGTCCCGTCCAATCCCCTTCGTGGAATGTCTGGATCTCACAACCGCTTGTTGTCAGAGTTCTCATTGGTTGCTTATCTACCCAAACCAGAGTGAGTCTTCACCGGAATGTATCACGTGGCTTACAAGAAGGCTATTAGACGGAACTTATCCCACCACTCAGGATACCCTCAATTTTGTATGTGAATGCTTGAGCTGCTAACACAACTACAACGCATTTACTCACAGTTGTGGTCATCTTGTTGACTTCGTTCGCTTAGCTTCGATGGAAGTCAGTTCAGTAATTTTGGTAATTCTTATTTATTTGCCACTGTGATCGGCAAACTTACGTAAACCGATTTCAAGTTTAAATATGGCAGTAATGAAACAGGCAGAGTATGCGTTTTGCCTTTAAACAGAATTGGATTTTTGCAATTAACTTGAATAAGTTCGTGTCACTATTTCGATTTTGCATAAGTTAGGAACTTATAGCGTATTCTACCAATCTGACCAATTCATTTATACCACCGACTCGAATCAGCTCCCATCAAACGACATTGTTATTCTCCTCATGTGCCTAGATGATGAGTGTGGAGTGTTTCAACTATGGCTTTTTTACTAACGAAAGAAGGTTTCTGAATTCCAAGCTATAGACCGTAAAATGGGGTTCAAAATTCCAGGGTATCCGATAGTCACAAGTGGAAATCACTGATGCGAATGGTTGCCGTGTCACTGATGCTGGACACCAAAAAGTCACCATATAACACCAACACAGTCGACATGTGGCTTCGATAAGTGGCGCCAAATTATACATTTTGTCACCCACGGGGTTAGATTGATATGGGAACAAAAGACAGAAATCACAAAATACAAGACCGGAGGGGAATCGAAGTAGGAAAACAAAAAGCGAATTCCTTGTGTTATATTCGTGCGAAAATGGATTATTCAAACAGTCACGTAGATGTTGTCCTGTTGAACTGTGCCGCTTGGAGATTAATTTGGAAATGAGAATTGTTAGATGAACTGTTTCTTTCGGATACTGAATTGTGATAGTGAAAATTTGCCTATATCCAGGCCCACATCGGCCAAGTCACTTGCCTACACATCTGATTACCTGGTCACATGCATATACGTTTCAGTCGTCTAATTAAAACTAAATACAACCAAGTTAATCCATTAAAATACCATGGTGCGGTGATGCCATAAAACCGAATTAATCTTTTTTACTACCTACGCTCGAATTAGTGGCTCGAACCGTGGTCTGTTGTGAATGCGCACGGACCCCAGCACGTATTGAAATGGCTCCAATCCCAGACTACGCAACGAAAGACAAAATGGAGATCCCGACAGCTGGAAATCACGTTAGATTTTATTTACATGACACACACGTATTAACCAAACAGGGGTATCAGAGGAATACCTTTGGCCAAATATTAATAGCCGAATGTCCGATCTCGACGTTCGTGAGTCTATACAATCTCGATCTGTAATCACAGTGGTTGGTAATAGCGAGGCCGTACCGGACTGTGTTAATTCAGTTGTGGGTAAGCTTATCACAATTTTGCCCTGAGGACACACGTCTGAAAGAAAACAATATTTCACAATTGTCCGTTCACGAGCCCATACTCCTCATTTGTCAGTAAAATCAGTCAGAATTCATTGGGTTTCGGTGTCCCCTAATTTCCCAGTGAACAGGATTCTCAGTTTGAATTTTCGATCAAGTTTTTTAGTCTCCCATCAGCTTTGCAAATACCCATCTCTCGACTGCACAACTTTATCCCACAAAGATGTCCACACCGATGAAAAACTTACCATCAGGGCCTCCTGCTGAACTCATTTTGTTTAAGATGACGAACTACTTGCAAGAGATACGCAAGGTTGAGTGAGTAGAACTGTGTAAACGTCATCATCCAAGACCGATTTCCTTGACAATTTCAAGTGTTACGTTCTCCGAGCTAGAGGTAAAACAACGAGCACTACGGGCCAGATCGTCCTATGCCTGCGCGAAAAATTGTCCCGTTGTTTGCGTAAATCGGATTGCAGATCTATTCCTATTAGAACTATGGGAAAGAAGGAAAACATTGCGAGAGAGAGAGAGAGGAGAAAAATGGAGGGTTTGTATTGTCTACACCAAACGTCAACTTTTCCGGATTCACTCTCCGCGCCATGAAGTCCATGGCGCGTTCTTTATGTGCGACACCACAGAACATGACGCGATAACGCGGACAGCACTGTTAGCTGGGTGGCAGTTTGACCGAGTAAATCCTATATCAAACGGCTGATTGTAGCTTAGAATAATAATAATAATAATAGGTTAGGCGCCGTTGCCAGTAACCACCGTTTGTTCTGAGCAAGTTGGGTAAATTAGCATTTATGATCACTAAAATTCACTGGAATTGGAATACTAGTAATATCAAATAATTGTCAATATATGGTTTTTGATTTGCATTCATGAACAGCTTCACTCAAGAAATAAGATTTTGCCAATCAGAGACTCAACCTAGCCCCTCTCCATCTGAATACCGCCGAGATAAATCACACTGGTTTTCCAAGTAAAAAGAAATTGAGACTCATAGAATCCCAGTTTCTATTGCAAAACTCAGAATTTTCGTTCAAACAACTAAAAGAGTGTAATCCAGTTCGCTTCGACTGGAACGAAAATAAATTGCCCCTAATCTCAATTTGCAGAATGATCACGTGTTTTCGTGTGTTTAGCCACATTGAACAATCGATCTGACTGTCCAAGATTTCACCCACTTCTGTTCACATTCGGAAAACACATCGATCCAGGTCAAATTAACAGTATCGTGTGTCGCTGGTGCCTGCCTCGATCCAGGAGATGTTCCGCATTAGTTTGCCTATGAAGAGAAAGTAACTCTGAACTGGCTCAAACTATCATAAATTGGCCACCTATTCTTTGCAATTTAAAATGCATGGAATATATACGTTAGAAACCACCACGGCTTAATTTACAAATAGTACGAACCTATCTGGTTAGTTCTGCCGCCCGATCGATCTCCCTGTTACGCTACCTTCAATTGATCTGAAGTATCTGAACAATGAAGCTGGCCACCAACATTATTGTTCAATATATTCATTGTCACTTGGGGACATTTTGAACAGTTTGTAAATGGATTAGGCCGTTGTATATTAATCGTGGTTACTAAATGACACACAAATACAAATATATATATATATACACGTTCTTACCTTGAAAGGGCGTGTCAATTTTATTGTCAAATTCGGAGTTGTGTGCGACCAGTATGACGTTAGTCCAGTTGGGATAGCCACTGTAGATACATATTAGGCAAAATTATTTATGAAGAGGTAGCTGGATGCGACGACCAGTCTTTCGCGCACCCCTTGTACAACTGGTTTAGGTCCATTGATGCTCTAATTGCATTAGTGATCCTCCATCATATTTGTAGTCTTTCTAGCCTTTCGCACTGACCGCTGTGGAATCTACCAGTCCCTCTGATTTTGTTTGTTTGCTAGGAGAATGAGGTCGAATTGCTCGCTGTTATTCTAGGCGCTGATGCTCAACAGATTCTGATCACAATGAACTACGTTTTGGCGCTAAAGATGGCCAGTCGTGGGGGAGTTCAGGCCCCGTACCTCACAGACGATGGGCAAAGAGAGGTGACTAGGTTTTCGACCAGGATCACTGGTTATAAAGAGTGGCTAGATTATATCACTGTGATACTTTGTATATCGGAGTGCAGTCTAGTATAGAATTAGAGCACAAACAGTAGATTCGCATAAGGGCACTTAAAACTGCGTCAAATCAATACACAGAGGAATATGGCAGGGGGTAGCAATAAAGTCAGTCATACGTATCACAATTACATTACTGATGCATACATGAAACAGAGTATTACAATGGAGCAAAAACCATAGAGTTCCGTGCAGTCGCATTCGTGATACAGGCAGTTGCAAGTATAGGAATTACATCCGTTTATTTCCTGAACGTACAATGGCTGTAGCCGACTCAGCTGTGAGCAATTATTTATTACCAACACGGAAGAGAGCACTTTCGCCCGCAACCAATAATCTCATGCCACAGTCGATCAAGAAGAATGACAGCCGGATGGGTCGATCGTTTAGAGGAATTTAAGTTGAACCAGACCAGTAAGTTGAGTGTAACTTTGAGTCTATCATAGTAGCATGTCCGTCGCATGAATCGATCATCAACTAGAAATTACTAAACATGTTTTTTTACGTGCCGATCGATCGTGCGTCCACTTGACTGGTTTAGACAAGTACAACACCTACCAAGACGTAAACCGCTTTCGATAATGATGTTATTTTTTATTTATTTTATCTTTCTATCGCTTTGGAAATGCAAATTTTTGCTATTATTACCAAGCTGGTTTGCCTACACTGGCAAGCAAATATTCCACTTGTTGGATGCTTTGATTTCGGACGATGTTAAGCACATCGTGGGCCTTGATGGATCCGTACCGAGGCTGAGTTCAGCCTACCCCAAACCCATGAGACGAAGAGTGCGAACTACATCAAAGCATATGTAGCAAAATTTTTGTGAGTCAGTGGAAAAGCAGGGATATTTTTGCACTACACGAATACGCATCTGCATAGATGTTGTTTTACTTGGAGAGATGGAATCAACTGGTTCGGAAAGAACTATGCTTTTGATCTATTGCTCTCTTTCTTGTAAAACGAGATTAGGTACAAGGCCAACTTTTTAAAATTACAAGAAATGAAGGTGCCATTCGAAACTTATATCGACCCAATCATTCGAACGACAAACTTGAACAATCTTCCATGTCCAGAGTCAGACTAACCAATTCGTAGGATTCTGCATTTATCAGTATCAAGAGCATTATCAATGAATTTTTCAGTTAACTAACCTCCTTCTACCCAAATCGGTTAACTTTGCTGGAAACAAGCTACCATCCTGGTGGGTAGTCATGGAAACCTGAATGATAGTGCAGACAACTTTCTCACTTCCCGTCAAATGAGCTTCTCTAAAAGACTTGGCGATGGATCGTTTTTGTTTGGTTCTCCTCGGAGCTGGTTCATGTCTCACGTGTTACAAAACTTTTCTCTCTCTAGAAGCAGTTCTTCGAACATAACCCATCATTGCAAGAGCAAGGACTATTCATCTGAGGCCACCGAAAGTAGAATAACAAAGTTAACTCAATTTCCCTTAAGCGATACGATAGGTGACATTTGTGTGCACCGGGGAACCAGTCTGCACTCCGTTAGTCAATTGAATAATAGCCAAATGGGTGCTTACAGCATTACATGTATTTGCTTGTTCGACACTGCTTGCATGAAGAGGTATCTGTTGTATCCACCCGTCCCTGTTTGTTCATCCCAAAAATATGATTCCTGTCTTGTCATTGGTTTCGACGACTGCAGAATACGTGGGGTCCGCCCGCGCACCGCCTTGCCTCATGCAGTACAGTGATGCACAGACAATTGTTAAGGATAAGTACGCATGCGATTTCTGAGGCATTTCACTAAGAGATTCAGTATTGCTACCAGTTCGGAAGAACTTATCCTCAAACTGTCTATGCTAACCGGGTAATTTTGTTGACTGGATTTAGTCTGCTGATTTACCGCTCTCAACAAGTGCAAATCACTCCGTCTGGTGATTTCAACATCACGTGACGGATTAGCCAAGTCTGCGTATGTGTTATTCTGTGAATTTATGCAGATTATGAGCTTAGTTTGAATTAATGAATAAAGGTCGACTTGTGAACAGTTTGAATGCTATCAATTAGGAGGGTTAGACAAAACTTCTGCTCTTAGCTCTGTCTATTCTGATCACAAATTTTTAAACTGACTTTCAAAACTCGGTAATTTTATGACAGATGGTTTTCTTGCATTTCCCATATCGAGTAAGTGAAAATTCATTTGAGCGTTTCATCTTCCTCACTATCGCCGACGTTTACCAAAATGTCCGTTGTTCCTCGTTTAGTTGCATTATATCGAGGAGTGGTAGAACAAATATACGGGCTCGAATTGGTAGCGCATATGGGAATTATTCCGGCGTTAGTCCATGCAGTTACAGTTAGTAAGACGACACTGACAACAAGTAGTTACTTTAAGTGAATATTTGCAAATCATTTGCATGTGTGATGAATCTACGTGCAAATCACGTGACGCAGTCCGGTGCATTCGCAATGTCAGCCGCAGCAACAACCAACCAATCGAAACTGAGGTGACTCGCAAAAGCGAAAAGCGAACACCTTGAAGCGCTTCGTCTCAAATATAAGCCACTAAAACTTCTGTCTAGCTAACATGCACGCGAATGTCTTGCAAACAAAATCTAACGTGGTTACCAGTCGGCAGGGCCTCTATTTTGTCTTCAGCTGTGTAGTCTGGGATTGGAGCCACTTCAACACATGCATGTAATTCCTGTGCGTGCATTATTGTGATCGGCCACGGTCCGTATCGCTAGCCCGAATGAAAGTGTTACTGTAAATCATTCCGCCCTAGGAGCCGTTGACAGCAGAAATTCGTACCAGTGTCATTCACTGAGTTTTGTCCTCTTTTTTTCTACATCACTACGATTCTGACTGACTTTTTGCTGGTTGCAAGTGCCCCTCAAGCGGAAGCATACGGTTTCACGTGACTTGCACGTGAGCCCATCACAAGTGACCAGTAAGTACTGTCTCATGAGTAAGACTGAAACAGTTTCTTTGTGTAACTGAAATAGTGATTACGGAGCACTTCCTATTCAAGTGACTTATTTAACTGTAAATCGGAACTATCTGTACCGTCGGTCAGCACAATTTACTAAATTTCTCACCACAACGGAGATGCATTCTAAAATGATTCTGTCGAGTCCAAGATAAGCTGACGTTTTGCCCTCTAGCCATTGTATGTGATTGTGTACAGGATTGTGGTTGGCCGTAAACATCCACTGTTCAGTCATCATTTACTTACTTTTTTGCTGGTAGTACAACAATGTACTAAATGTTCAAGAGGCATGCTGAGACTGTTGAGAGGCAACAGGCGGACTTGAGCGTAAGATATTCGCATTTTGAAATGCCAAGAATTTTGGAGTTCGACCGCCGTCACTCCTGAGCGGTTCAGTAGCAGATCAATGGACTAATGCCGTCGGTCCATCTTGATTGTCCTGTTTGGTCGATTTCGTTTCTGGAATGGGCTGTCTGAAAAATGCACTTTGACAATAAGTGATGAATCAGTCGTGTATTTGGCAGCGTGATAGTAGATGTCGTATGAATCAGTCGCCCTTGGCACTATCTCGGCAATGAACATGGTGCACAGAATCAAAGACAATTTCCCGGAACCAAAATAGCATCACGAATAACAAACACGGCAAAAATTTACGAAGTTATTCGCCATGTGATTTAGATGCTCAGTTGACTATTACGAAACCACAGAAGCACTTAATAGCTTATTAGGAATTACCAGCATGGTATATCCACTGTGTCCGAACTGAAACACGAATCCAATACACAGGACTCTGAGTCGAATGGCTTGGCCAATAAGCTACCTGATCGGCTCTCAGTGGTTTGTTGGACATCGGTCAGATGAGCGTTGGTATCGCATGATGAACAATTTCGTGAAAACGTAATCCCCCCCCCACATTACACACAACTGTCAAGATGGTTATTGACAGAAACTGGCTCTATCGATTTTACTGATCTCTCGCCTGGTTTTTCGAACCAAAAGAAAAAGCACCGACTTCCTGCAGACGAATCCAGTTAGGTAATAAAGGTGGGCAGATTATGGGCCATTAGTCTTCGCGGCCCTCGCTTCTCGCAATGAATTAGACTGTTGCACACACACACACACACACACACACACACACGAACTCAGCCCCCACGACTGACACGGCTAGTCGGGTTTCGCCCGTCCATCTCGAACCAAATTATCGTGCATTATGTCACAGTTTGCCAAGTAACTAGCTTAAGCGAAAGGTTGACTGTCTGGCGATACGGTCCCATTAACAACGATCCGTTTCTATTTGATGATCAAAAAACAATTCGCATTCCAAAGTCCACAATCAGATTGTTTAGTTGGTTCGAATCCTGTTTATTTACCAACCCACCCCGATTCCGAAAGTACTGGATCGTAAATCCGACAGTCAGAATGAGACTATGAACGGTACGTTTTCAGTCTTTATGTTTTTTTCTACTTCCCAGTACGGTTGGTGCGTAGCAGTCTAGTAGCTAATCAGTTACTTCTCCGTGTAACTTTGTTTTAGGCTCGCTGTGCTGTGCAGTTTGCTGTGGTGACCCGTAATTACGATTGACGTGTCATCAATTCATTCTGATTGTTCATAGGGATAGAAGATAATATAATTCGGTGCAGCAATCAGAGGTGTTCTCATATTCGAACTCTTACCTCGTCATAGTCCTTCGATTTGTTTGTTCGTTCGTCCAATGTATTTTTTCTTATACTTCGTTTATGAGCAGCCGGTCCTGCAATGTAGCAACCTAAATCGCCCTCATGTCATTGCAAGGGTACTAATGGGAAAAACTGAGCGGAACTAAGTGATGAGTCCCCATTAGTATCTAAGTCATTTTTCCAACGAAAGCACTACCATCTCACAATATTTTTCCTTTCTCAGAATGTGCATATCTTCACAATCACACGTTTGTGTGTCTGATGCGAGGCATATAGAGCGAATTATTTGCCAATCTGATCACAAATTTACTCACACTTTTGTTACAAGTTCACGTACTACGCACATTGCGGCCCGTTGTCGAGGTGCTCTGTCACATTCCTCTCGCGGGAATCAGGTGAATGTTTGCCGAGAACTGCAATAAGTAAGAACGAGGTTTGAGAGCAGATTTCCTCTTCAGACCGGATCAAATCTTGTCGCTCATGTCTCATGTGCGTATATACATGTGGCCGTCAAATTTATAGGTCCGCATCTAATTGACATTCCGAGTCCCTCATCTCTTGTTTATCTGTCCTGAATTCCGATATCTATGAATGAACCGGGTAGATCCATTCGTATCAGCCCACAAATGCTGTCAATGCCAATTCTCAGGCCAGTCGGCGTCAAAAGTTAAACACGCTCTGGCCACGAAGCTCGGCGGCTTAGGTGACTGGTTGGCATCAACATACCCGGGGATGGTTCTCATGATTGCAGATTGAAACAACTAATTGCGGTCTAAATAAATGAAAGTGTGACAGTCAGATAATGCTTAAGGATTAACTAACTAAACCGTGCCACAGTTTCGGCACGATTGCAACAACGGCCTGGTAGAATCCTCACTCGGTACAGTGGGTGCAAAATAACTCTAAAGTCTATGTATCATTCTCATTAGAATAGATATGTACTTTATCTTAAACACAAGCTACAGACAAGTGGTTGCCGAATGTAGCTCCAGTTGAATAGACTTGGGACAGAACACAGAGTCCGAAAAGGGATGAAGGCTTTCGTGGGCGACCTGATTTGAACTTTAGTTGTGCTCTAATGACCGGCTGTGGTCAGTAGGTTTGACTTTTGGCTGTAAAGGTGGACTCTTCCACTCTTCTCGTGGTCAAATGCTCTTTCAATGGACAGCAAGTGGCTACAGCCCCAATCCTGGATAGTCGAACATTAGTTATATATATATATATAAATTAAATTATTACTTTCGGCTGCTATTTGATTCCGGACCGGAGAAATTCCCATACGTGCCGCTAGTTCGATTTCTTGTATTCATATAACCATCTCTAAGTTCCGTTCAGCCTGTTTTAATCATTTATGGCTCATTATAAATCTTAAATCTTAGCCACTATTAATATATCAGTGTAAGCGATACCTAATGTATCCAGTCTCCGAAATTCACTCCTTAGAAATGCACTGTGGATTACCATAATCTACGCAGAATTTACTGTACACCTAGGCTGATTATCATTAAGAATTTACATCTGAAAGCTACGTGATGAATTCTATTCGAATGGTGATATATATATATATATATATATATATAATACCGGAGAACCTTATATCCATTTAATTTTTCTATACACTGGCTCCGTGTACAAAAATACGCAAACTACTCAGCTTGCCCCAGTGCTATCCGCATTGCCAGTATAAATTGTAAGACTTACTGTGTCTCTAGTAAATAAGGAAGCATTAATTCACCCATCTGACTGCACCAATTCAAGTAAACCTAACGATAGGTATCCTCTGATAGTAAGCGTGTCAACAAATTTTACCGGTCTTGGATGGGATGCGAGCAGATCGCTAGTTTCGGTTGGGCATTGTAGTGTAATAGACTTGAAAGACCAACTCAGCCTAACCTATCTCAACTTTGCTTAGTCTGTCTTGTTGTGATTCGTTTATCCTCCGTCGTCAGACATTCTCGTGAGCTGCGTAGTCTTCCGAATATCGAGGACAGTATTTGAAATAAGGTTATTTCGAACAGATCACACTTCCGATTTGACGGGATTGTGTTTTGCCCAAGTGTAAATCACATAGAACAGAGTGGTGAATATTCCTTCTTGCTTGCACCTACAAACAAGCCAATCAGAATTGCGGCTACTCGTGTACGAGAAAAACGAACATCCCTCGTTTGTCTTTGATCCAAAGGTATTCGAGTACTGGTGTTTCTAAAAAACTGCTGCATAAATAAATAATTTGTAATTAAAACGCAAGGATTTTTTTTTATCTGCCAAGATCTTTTTACTTTCTTGAGTTGCGCAGTCCGGGGTGGAAGATATTCCATCCAATCCTGACAATTCCTGACTGTATCAGCATCATTATGAGGACTCACATGGGACCGAAACCCTATTTACCACTGATCACGCAATGAACAAAGTTTGCATGTACTAATCGAAAACTGAATCGCTGGAATAGACATGGATAGACTGTCCAGGAAAAGTGGATAGAGTCTTATAAACTAATTTTCAAGGTAGAGGAAGCTGATTGGATAACAAAATCGAAAATCTCGCTGGTCTGCATACTTTTATGGAGAATCAGATATGTTCCTATTTTCTAGCGACTGTCCAAACTGAAAATCAAATTCACAAGGTTGGATCTGGGTTTTACCTGAACGCACTGTACGAACCTCAAATGTAGACAGCCTGAACCTGAAACTTGACACGATAGAAAAGCAGCTACAACCGACATTTAACTATGCCAGTCTCACGGTTACAAAGTCTGACTGATGACACGCAGATAAGTGGAAGTGATCCATTTCGAAGCTTGTTACTACGATAGCTTTAAATCAGCTCGAAGACAGACAAAGAATAAACTTTGATTGACTGGAACAAACGCACTAGTGAATGTAAATAAGAGTGAATCGACCCAAATCACATAGACCAAATTGAATTTGAAAAGTACAAGGCATGGTACGCTGTGTATGAACACAACTCGAGCACCACCACCACCACCACCAGCACCACCACGCCCACCTCGAGGAGGTAGGTCACGTGGCACAAACGAGAAACATCCTAATTAACTGGTATTCTGTTGTACAAAACAAACTGGAAAGCAATCATTGGCTTGCCAATAAGCTCGGACAGACTGAGTCCTAGGGGCAAAAAGCACTAACAAACAACGCCAAAAGCAATACACAAGATGCAAAAGATACGTGTATGCTATCGAGTAGACCGAAGTTCGTAGTCGATTCAGCGAAATGGATTTCCCAGGCTTTTCACTCAAATGTAAAACTGTCTAAGTAAGGTGATCTGTTTGTTTCGATGTCATTTTTTCTGGTAGAAATTCTCGTTTAACTTTAGACGTATGAAACTAGAGTTTCGTTACACATAAATCCAATCGAAACGCGCCAAATCAAATTTTATTAAATTTTATCCATTTTACCTAACGCTCTATGAGAGTGCTGAGTGTAAGCACAAAACTAGACGCAAGCATCACCTGCTCATATCTGATGAGCTTAACTAGTAGTAGTTGAATGAGCGCAACCTTGATTACCAACATGAAGTAATCTGGACATGAGATAAGCAAATTTCATGTTTTCCTAGTGGAATCGTTGTTGATTCAGCCTGATTTGAATGTACGTGGGCTAATTAGGCCACTTAATCGACAAAAGCCTTTTTCCTCTAGCCTATCGGTTAACAGACTAACCACATTTAAAGTTTCAGCAATTTTTCGTTCTCCAGTCGTGGGAAATGGCAATTTAATTACTATTTTCTGTTAATTACTAATGATGAGATTACAAAACAATCACTTGCAAAATGCTTCCTGATCAGCCAACGTGAATACTAAACTCAAAAATGTTTTGACCTATTTCGTCAAACTGCCAGTGTTTCCGCAAGAACTTGACAAACGGCCAGCAACGGTGTTGCTCATTCTCTACTGTAGGGGATTAGTAATCAAACGGAAACCACAAGCAAACTTTGGGCATTTTTGGATAAACCCATTCAAACACTTTCGGGTAGGTGAAAACATAAACGTAATTATATTGTACCAGAAATATTCAACAAACCAAAGAGCCTATACGACTTCCTCATATGCATTATAAACTTCATCGATAATTCATGTCCTCACCATAGCTGTAACCTATTGCTTCGTCGAGGTATGATGCAGGAGAAGCAACACTGTCAGCTGTGTTTACTTAGCATGATCAGTTTGGAAGCATTTAATGAGTTCAATGTGTAGCACCTCTCTTTTAGCAGTGCGTTCTCGATGTACGCCATCTCTGGGTCCGTCCGTTCGACTGTCCCCGCCCTCTCTCTCTCTCTCCCTCGCATAAACGCCATGTGTTTTCATGTTCATCAATATCGTGACGATGACCGGGTGTAAATAGGAACGTGCGTCTCGTTTGCGTGCAAGTTCTTGTGTGTGTGTGTGTGTGTATGTGTGTGTGTGTGTATGTGCGTGAGTGTGTATGAGTGTGTGCATGTAATCATTTCGGTTAATTGGACATGTAAATTGGCTAAGTTAAACCGAGAACAAACAGAACATACGAATCAAATAAATGTTGTGGTCTGGTCCAGAAAAGGACGAATAAGTAGATCATAAACCAGATGTTATCCTACTTGGTGCACACGATGAACATAACAAAAGTTTGTTCCCCGCCAGTTTTTATCCGCAAATTTATGCACTCGTGGATTTGATTTCGATAGCCGATTTGTTCTGCCACCCAGT
>LUCM01007850.1:9781-107338 GCA_008360955.1 Fasciolopsis buskii | reverse complement strand
ACACACACTGATTTACGGTAAAAGGAGCAAATCTAGTTGGCATCTGCCAGGATTTGAAGCCAACGTTCGAACAACGTGAGCGGTGTGTGTAAAACTGCGACACGTTCGCCTGTGAACTTTGTAGATGAAGTTTGATGTGAACGTTTAACGATAAGGACATCATCGCGTTCAGAACTAATCACTTTGAAATGAAAATGGATCTGACGTACTAACGCTATGTGAACAGTGGAAATTTTCATGTTCCATTTCCGAAACACCGAAAATCGACTGAAGAAGTTTGGGAAGACGACAGCTGGAATAAGAGTGCGGTGGAATCGGGGCACTTTGTCTAGAGGGTGGATCACAGGGAAAATTCTCTGATTTTCTATCACTTTAATCATTTACGAACCAGCAATATCACCTCAGCTGTTGGCAAGATGTTTGGGGTTGAAACACCAAGGTGAATAGTCATAGTTCTTCAAAGAGATTTATAAAATTCTTCCCATGAGCTATGGCGATCGAATGTATTCTCTATACCGAACGAGACTAAGGATTTATGTCGGTAATCCCGGGTGGACAAAAGTAAAAGGTCTCGAGGCTTATGGAGGTTCATGTTTAGTTGTTAGTCTTTTCTCTTTTGACGTAAATTCTTTTTGTTTTGTGTAAAAATGAGCGAAATGACAGATTTGAACTTAATAAATAAAGTGAAAATTTTTTACCAAAATAGTCAACTGGGCCTAAGTTGTGGATCCTGTTTTCGACTGCTCGTTAATTTAGTTTCGTCGATTGTTTTGAAACTGTATAGTGGTTTTGACCAAAACCGATCATAGTAGTTCATTTCCAGGCAATGAATGTAACAAATGTTAAATTATTCATTTATTAATCCGACTGCACTTGTTTTTCGGACTGGTTATTTTCAGACATAACAGTGAGCATACACCAGACCAATCATCTAGGCACATTCATTTGCTGAAATGCATTTACAAGTGAATAAAATTTATTTCGATTGCCACTTGTCAACTTATCACCAATGAATCACTAATAAAATTTACGCCGTAGACATCAATGTCACATTTTTATTAGACTAGCACTACTCGGACAGACAATCCACGACAAAAATTCACACCGTGGATCACCTTCAACCGACTGCGACAAAAAGTTTGGCTAGAATCGAAAAATAAAGTTTCAATGTTAATCAATCAACAATGATATGAATTCCTATTTGTCAAAACACAAATCACCTAGCTTTTTTTCATTTTGCATGCAGATGGGGGAAGTCGGTTAGGCTGGAAAATTACTCCAAATTGAATGGTGACTTGCTGCACCGAGTCTGATCCAACCACGAGGTTATAGTCGATCATACGATTAGTTTGCACAATGTGGTTCGGATGAGGAAAACTGTGATACGACACACTTTGCCAGAGCTATTAAACTTCTCATGGTTTTATTCTCGAAATTCTGTTCTTCTCTATGACAGTGAATGTTAGTCCATACTGAACAAAACCACTCATGTAAGCAAAGTGACATTTTTGTGGCCAAGTGCTTACGTAAATATATTCGAAATGATGACAAACTTGTACGTTGATCAGATGGACATAAAAATGTCTCCACTAGGTTTTTAAAATCAATTTCCGGTAGCTATTTGTGGTTTGCTTTCTAATTAGAATAGTACATCAGGGGTAAGTGGATCACTAGCATTTTTCCCCATAACTCACCTTTGGCCGGACTTAAGACATACTCCCTGTCAATCATCCGTCAGTCCTGCTTAACAGTATCTGCAACTCAAATAGAGCATGCCAGAAACCGGCATTTTGTCATTTAGGGTCCTGAAAACGGCAAACAATTTGCCACGGCTAAGACAATAGTGATTGTTGTCCAAGAAAAAGGAATTATACGAGGCCTTCGGCCGATGAAGAAGCGACTTATGTGCTTGTCATCTGTTCGGAAATATTCCCCAAACATATATGCTGTTACAGCACTAGTTATCTGTAGTACGCACAATATGCAGAAACAGCAAAATTGTCAAGGATTTAAACTGTGCCGACTGTGGTTTTCCCGTATGGTGATCGACGGCGGACGAGGTCGTGACATCTAAACGTGGAGGTTGGCGGTTCGAATCCTCCCACCACTGGTCAACTTGCCTAATTGGCCCCTTTCTTAAAAATGAAAAGCACTATCGTTTCATGATTAAAAGAATTAAAAGATAAAAAATCAAGATAGTAACTTGGACCGGGGCTAACCTTTGATCCTACATTGTAAAGAACTTGAACCAATCGGTGACATTTTCCACACCATGCATCATCCATCTATTTACATCAGTCTCTTTCTAGTAACTTGTCTCTATCGTCTGTCATAAACCCGACACTCATCACCATCTCGAACGACGAATTTCCTGATGGTTGACTTTGTTTGACGTCCTTTGTAGTAGACATGATTTGGTATCACATTTTGGTGCACAAAAGCTGGAAAGGAACACTGGTGATGTTTCATCATTGTTCACTGATTATTTTGTTCTAACTAGTACCTTAGAAATCTAGACCTGCACTTGTCCTGGATTTTGTCAGTATGACAATTACTTGTCTCTTTAAAATCAACTGAACTGAATTGAATGGAAGAAATCCAAACAGTTGTTTATTAACCGGTTACGAGATCACATCATTAAAAGAATAGTAAATGCAACTTCTTAATGGTATGATCTAAACTACTGTTTTCCTTCATGTATGAATGTATGCATATGAAAAAAATAGTTTGAATTTCATTTTGTTAATCAGGTTTCAAAGTACCTCAGTAAAACAATCAGATCAGAACGAGGTTCGCGGTGTACGGAAAAAAACGATACTCTGTGTGGTGTTTTGTACATGTAATTTTGTAAAAGTCGATAGCCATGTTATCTGCATGGGATGAAATTGTCAGACATTTCGGTTATCGATGGCAAATTGTTATAAGTCAACGTGTAAACCACACGACTCGGTGTGGTATTGATCCGTTACCGCCTGCACCTACAAATGAACCAGTCAGGCTCATGGCAACCCTTGAAAGAGAAAGAAACATATTGTGCAATTGCAACTGATTCAATGACATTTCTCCAAAGATACATCTGTGCAATAATTACATCGGTTGTTTCAGAAGTGGAAAATTCTTACACAGAGTTGTCATAGTCCTAAGTCGAAAAAAGCAAATATGCCACCCTCGAAAGCCACCCATTGACCAAACCACAATGGGCTTGAATAAGCCAGTTTGTCCCTGCATGCATGTTCGCAATAGAGCTAACCCTCCTGTTCGGTAGGGTAGTTAGCAGGATGGTTAGGTCAGAGGTTAACTAGGTACGTTAGCCGATTGTGTTTGCATTTGAATCGGCCACAAAACAGCTCCGTTCAGTGCATATCGATCCGTAGTCATTCAGCCAAGACAGAAAATCATCAGCAGTGAGGACAGAGGATTTCGATCGATCGACGGAGGTTAATAACGAGGAGTATTGAAAAGTGTTGCGACAAATCGGCATATTCCGTTTCATCATGAAATCTGTGCATACGCGCTGTACAGATCAGGAAAAAATGACCCAATTAAGCATGGCACTAGCTTTGAAAAAAAAGCCATAAAATTAAGGCAACCAACAAAAGACGGCTTGATTTATTCGAATTCTGCAAGTTATCCCGTGGTGACCTCTTATTTGCTGGTCATTTTATGACCAAATTAAGGCAAGGGTTAAGATATGCACAAAATCACATCAGGAAATAGAAATGTAGCTAGATTTCCCGTGTACTCCAACGAGATTGAAGACCGTGAGAAAATTTCAATAAAGTTGTGTACTTCAAATTTTTTGAATTCATCTGAAGTGCGGTTTTCTCCCCACACCAAGGTGAACAGCTAGATTTCCATGAACATGAATATGCATGCGTTCTTGTGCTAAATTATCACTGTCGCTCCGCGCAGCAGTAGTTTACATATTTACAATGGAAGTGTCAGTGGTGGCCGTCGATGGCCAGACGGATAAGGTCGTGGTGTTTAGACCTAGCAGGTCGCGGGTTCGGATCCTCCCACCGCTGGTCAACTTCCCCACTTGGCAGCCCTTTGCTGGCCGCGGTCCCCTTCCCGGAGATTTACGTACATTGTTGTTCCATTAATAGAAGAAGTAGTAGATAAAAAAGATAGAGCTGTTTATTCCAAGTCCAAGTCAGTAGGTTTTACTGTGTTCGCCAGTTTGTTTGCTATTCACTTCAGTTAATAACACTACGAAGTTATTCGTCTTTGGCTTTTCATTGCTACTAGTAGTTTCGGTGAACGTTCTTTAAGATAACACTCGGTTTACTGGTTTTACCTAGTCTAAGCCAAAGCAAGGATAGATGACAAAGCTACATGTCATCGGGCATATCCCTAGGTAGCTGATGACAAAAATGACCTCCACTGCCGTGATTTTTGGT
Organism: Fasciolopsis buskii; assembly: GCA_008360955.1. NCBI lineage: Eukaryota > Metazoa > Platyhelminthes > Trematoda > Plagiorchiida > Fasciolidae > Fasciolopsis > Fasciolopsis buskii. The sequence goes on along the minus strand of LUCM01007850.1, from coordinate 102,938 downwards.
GAGTAAGGTGAGCAAGACCTACCATCATTGAATAAGCAACAGTAGACTAGCATTACCAGTACCAGGGGTGTGATGGGTTTTCACGTGGCACGGAGTCTTCGTACAGAATTGCATAATTCCGTTGGGGACACTTTGATGTAGTGAATGTGTTCCAGCCATAAAACATGACCACTGACCATTGTCAGCTTTCACTAACTATACGAAGTGTTTCATAGGAGGCGCATGAACCGTTGTTTCGGCAACGATTCCTCCGGAATAACTTTTTACACAAGGCGTTTGATTACTCGGAGTATGGTGACACATCCTCCAATAAAAACCTTCTCTGAATTGGACAACGGAATAGTAAGATAGCCCGCAACATAAACGTATATGAAAACGATGGTTCAAATAGTGAACGATTCGCATTGATCGAGAACACCAGGCGGCCGTAGTAGCGATAGTGTTTCTGAAAGGGATTCTGTTCTGTTCTCTCCTGTCCGCATTCAGCTGGCATTTGGATTTCAATGAATTCGTTTCTTCCGGCTGATTCTCTTCCTCGTTCCAAGTCCCCAGTCAAGCTCGCCACATTTAATTAGCGGAGATTGATGTATACGGGAAAACTGACAGGTTTGGCATATACTTTGATGACCCTATCCAAAGATGTGCGTTTTGACTCAAAGGCTAATCTTCAAGAGTCCATTTCCGCTATCCCGCCGACATTTTCATCTAATCCTACAGTGTGCTATGTATATGATGATGATGACATACATGTTGTTGTTAGGATGAAATCGGACCGTGTATGTGACTGATAGCATCTCGTTTGACAAAACAGCCCGGAAAAGTGCTACTGCTCATCTAGGAAAATCCGTCTACTACATGTGACAATTCTATAAGAACCATATTGACTTCTTCCATCTTGTTTTTGTACCAAAGCTTTGCTTGCAATTCGCTTTGGTCTTCATTGCATAGCTCGAGATTGTCTGAGTGAAAACAACTCGCTACTGTTTTTTTTGGAAATGGAGGGTCAGACATTAAAAAAATGCTAATGTTTGACGAGCGAAGCTTTCTGAGCATCAGCACTGTCGACTGAGACAAGCAAATTTGTTATGCACATATAACGATCAGAGTATCAAATAAATCCGTCAACCACCCATTTCTGTCACGCATTCGGAATAAATGATTTCGCCCGGACGTACGCAGTCTAAGCCATGACCTTGTACTCGTATGCGTGATTTTGTCGTCAAAGCTAATGCAAATCAGTGAGTGAATAACAGTGAACCCAGACCCGTTTTCTCGGTGCCCAGTCATAGTCGAGGTGGATTAAGGCTCCCCTTTGGATAGCTCAAGACGACCAGTTTGAAAAAAGTGATGGTTGTAATATGAAGAACTTTTGACTGGTGCACTTTAAAGAGTGGTAGTTGTAAAATGGTCTATGGATGCACACGCTTCGAAAGTGCATCAAACTGATGCTGCGAAAGGTTACTTTTGACAATCGAAGCGTCTTTAAATTGCCAAGTATTTCGGTTGTTAGCTGTCATCTAGCAGCGAGCATGTGTCAATAGCACTGGGCATGGTGCATCAATTTTTCAATATATTCCAGTCTATATCAGCCCCGGTGCACTGATCCTTTTGAAATATCACAAGGGTGCTACATAAATCATTGCTTACTACTTTATGGAAGTATATAGTACTCATTAGTCTAGGTAAATACCGATAGGTTTGATCTTGTTGATCTGGAGCCCATCCGCTAACCTCAAGGTCATCGTGAGCACATGAACCCAGGACTGGAAACAGGCGTAGATGTTCTTCACTTTGATATTCTGTCACGTGCCACGGTTGCTGAGTCACCCTAACTACACTTTCAAGGTCGGATGAAGTCTGTCAGTCTTAATAATGATTCTCTATCGGCAATGAGATTTACGGGGATTTCGTGGATGTTGGACTCAGAAAACATACGGAAAATACTCTGGGAACCGAACAACCGTTTCACTCACTGGTAGCTTACTTTGAAATGGTAGGAACCCAGGGGATTCTGACATTTTCGTCTTGGCATGATCTGTTTTCTCCATACTTATAGCTTCATTATAGTAAATGAGTGAAATATTGTATCTGATCATTTTAAATGATTATTCTATAGACACCCTAAATTGATTTTTGGAATTCCATCTAGAAATGGAGATGTCGTCAAAACCTAGAAATGGCAATGAGAGTTTTGTCGGGAGTTATACATGATATGAATAAGCTCTTGGATGCGTTTCTTCACCATCGTGCAATAAATGCAACCAAAAAGTTGTCCACACCCCCAGGCTACCATCTGCCTCAACAAATTACGTTTTCTTCTCCCCCCAATACAAGTCAAACCGACATTTCTGTGATTCCAAAAAAAAAAATTAGAAGACAACTGAGATTTGTTTCTCCACAGTGCACATGCATTTTTAAACTAGTTTTCTAAATTTTTCCAATAAATCATGCATCAAAGAGACCCGTAGCTGATAAATTCCGTTGATACCTTGAGCATAGATAGGATCATCGTAACGATGATCCAGTTGGACGAATCGAATTAAAAGTAAATATGAAATTTGGCAACCTCCAAATAGGACTTTCCAAAATTTGTCCTTGGACATTTCCAATTCGGTGGTCGTTTGATGAATGAGCTTTAACTTGGCAAATTCCTTGGCTTTTTACTCGATTAAGCGACGTAAAGTGATGAGGTGAGTCTGTACGCAATTTTACCAATACAGTTCGGTCAGTTTAGTTATCACTTAGAACCAAAAATAACTGAACAAAATCAGAGAGACTTATAACAGTCAAAAATGAACATCCCTGAACTCGTAATCTATTCAAAGATATTCTGCCAACGATGGTTTTGTCTAGTCAACATGCACATGAATATCATGGAAATAAATTCGGATGTGATTTCCAACTACCGAGGTGGTCTTGTTCTCTTCGACTGCATAGTCCGCGGCTGAAACCATTCTAATACTTGTCTGTATTTTGCGTCCTTGCGTTATTACAAACGATCACAATTAGTATCACCGGTTTGACTATATGCTACAAGTAGGCATCTGAATGTTTGTTGGATAAATAATACAGCCAGGTGGCTTGGAGGTGTCCCAACCTTTGTTTGACTACATAGCTCTATCTGACCTGATCTTGAGCTGATCGATTTTTTTCATATTGCGCAACGGTACAAAGTACTACACTGTCACGATCGGTGTATTGTTTGCTCAAAACCAGATTGGCATATCGAGCCATTCATTCACTTGGTTACTTTGATCATGAAGAGGCTCAGTTGAGAACCCGTTCACTATGCCATAACAAAAAGGTTCACCGTATCGTTCAGAACTTCAAGTTTTATTGCATTGTATCGTATAGACTTTAGCGTACAATAGATAATGTCGCATTTCAGTTAAAAAATACAAGCAAAAATAAAATAGAAAAGAATTTACACCCGCCAACCTGTAAAACTGTGAAGAAAACTCATCGAGTGGTAATCATAGCACATTATGATAGGTTGCTCAGGAATTGGGCTAAAGCACCGTCACGGTTTGTCAAAATGCTTGCCAGATATGAGACAGTGGAATTCCTATAAATATAGGTTTTAGTGGGCATGAACCGAAAGTGCTTGCTTTGAAGTAATGGAGAAGAAACACTTTCGAAAGATTCACTGTGCAGTAGGATGCGTGGACTGAAAGAATTTTACGAGCAGATTTCTCACATGCTGACAATGCTGATCACATGAGACTGAAGCGCAAACTCACTTAGTGAATAATGGAAAGACACACAATCTGATAGATACTCCCGAGAACAATTTAACAAGTCTTTTTTAAGTAAACCTGAAAAATAACAGGAGCAATAGTAAGGGAAGATTGGAAACACACACGATCAAACAAATCTGAAGATGTGCATTATTTCACTTTAGTCCGAAGCTCCTGGATTTGAAATGACAACCGTCAGAAGTTCTTTAAACCCAGGTAGAAATGTGAGTAATCCACTTCAAAATTTCGAGCCATATAACTCATAGATATTTCACAGAGTCCACCCTGTACGTGTTGTGAATTTGATGAAACGTTTTGGAGTTGGGTAGCCGATCGAATGGGAGAGAGAACAGACATTCGAAACATTTGGGTGTGTTGAGATTTAAACTAACTTGTGCAGTGAAATCGCAAACACAAGATAGGTTGTTGTAAAATCATTGAAAATCATTGTTGTTCGACACGGCTTGAGAGAGAGCAACATCACCAGCATACTTAAACAGATGACAGAGTGAGCTGGTTGATAAGTGGTTGATGTAAGTAGAGAAGAGAAATGGTGATAGGACAGCACCCTGTAGCACGCCTGAGCTTTTAATCAAGGGTTTTGAAGTTTTGCCGTTCATTCGTATGCTCTATTTTTATCAAGATTACTTGACTATGCTTAATCACTATGCCTTAACTGAGCCACAGCCCTGCGCAAATAGAGAACGGATGTGAGGCCGAAATCGCGGCCTCTAACCGCGTTGGTTCCTAAAGTACGTCCCAACCTTACTACTTGATGATACATCATATCAACTGGTCATCGGTCTCACACGGCCACGGATCATAGTTCACAGGATTGAATTCTTACGAAAAAGAGACTGTCGGCAGGAGACGTAGAAACAACAAACCTCTTGCAAAAGACCCACAAGGCCGGAATATTTGTTCCACGTGAGTGCAGGCAGTTTGATTCTATATGTCATCGTCCAACTCGGCAGTAGAAACCGTGCGGTTATTTTTTATGCTTTTTGCGAGTTGGCAACAATGCATATCTGTCACTCCCAAACTGATACTCGAACCTAGGATGAACAATAGTCAGACTATACGTGCTGATTCCTACTGGGTTGTTGAACTTCAATCCGTTGATCGTAGGACTGCGTTTGTGATAAGCTGTGATTAAAACATGAAAACATGAGATGATTACACGATAACAGATGCAGGTACGAGTAGATTCTGAAGTTCCACTGGATCGGGGTAAAATTCAGGTGATGAATCAAATCCGTTTTTTTGCGGTAATTAAACTACAGCTTTCTCCATTGTTTTGCAGTCCCTGATTATGGCTTAGTAGCTTGGGAAAGCTGTTGGTAATCACAACTTCCGTTGCTATAAGCGGATATTTTATGGTCAGTCTACGTGCAAATCACGTGATGTAGGTCGGCACAACTCCGCGCTAGCCTGTCTGGACAACCGGTCAATGAGGACCCTGGTTACAGACGGTCGTGAAGTACAAACATTCCTTGAAAGCCATTAGGCGGAATGTATTCCACCAATCAGGATAATTCCAATCTGATATATGAACGCATAAGTTGTAGCTAAAACTATAATGTTTCCCGTCTGCTGTGGTCTTCTCGTAGTCCTGCGTTCCGTAGCTTGGGGCGAGGCCAATCCGTTGCCTGCTGGTAATTCGTATCCACTGATTATTAGGCTTAGCTAAATCCCCTGCACCGATTACAAGAGCAATTATCATACGCTTCCTCAATAAATAAAAAATAAATTACAAATATCCAATCTCCTACCACTAACATGTACCAAGTAATCAAGCTCTGTAGGTCATATCCAAAGCCTTTGTCGTACTTAGGATATCTGCACAGAAGTCATCCATAAGTAGGGGTCGATCGCTATGAGCTAGCGGACAGTACCCGTGCAAATCAGTGACGGATAGGTGCAACATCATGTGGTGAAATTCAACAAACCGTTCAGAGCCTGCCCGGTAGCGTAATGACTAAGGCGTTCGACTCAGAATCGTTTGTCCTTGTTCGGGTTCGCGTTCCAGTTCGGGCGCGGTGGATATGCACTGGTGATGATTCTTAACAAGGATGAAACAGCCGTACAATGCTTCCATGGTTTCTTTATGGTGAGTTGAGCGATGATATCACGTGGTGGATTATATCATACATTTCATCAATTAAATTACAATCACCAACGAAACTGACAGTGGCAGTGGCCAAGTGGATGAGGTCGTGGCGTTTTGGTGTGAAGGTCGCAGGTTCAAGTTCTGATGCCGATCAACTTCCCCACTCGGTAGCCTACTGTTGGCCGCGGCCCCTTCCTGGTGAATGATATATATGTTGTTATTTCAGTAATAAAGGGAAGTAAAAGATTAAAGATATAAAAAGTTGTTGGGTGACGTAGCTAACACGAAATGTGCCAGTTTTGCAGTTTAGGGTTGTTTAGAATCGTATACTCCAGGTCGGGGCTACTGAAGCTAAGCGATTGGCTGTACCGACTATACACTTTGCGGGCTTAAGTTCGAAATTGTCAGAAGCCTTTGGGTTTGTGTCAAAATTCTTTGGACTTCAGTGAGAATGTCTTTTTCCTATGACCTCGGAAGAATATCTACGGAAGCTGATAGCCGATGACCATATAGTGAGCATGCACCAATCTGCGACGGATTATATTTCGGACCTATGCAAACGAGACCTCGATAAGCCAGCTGAATGACGTTTGCAAAAGTTCTGTGATAATTCCAGACATTTCTGGCACAACTCCGAAGTAATGTGGGGGATGGTGTTCATTGTTCTCCTCAGACTCATTTTATCTCTATGCCTAATTATCAACTCTCAACCCTGTTCACATCAGGCTTCGTTGGCACTTACATTCGTGCCGCTGACCCTTTGCATGATCAGTCCATGCCGGAACCCGCTCGAGACTCGAACGTAAAAAATACACATGCAAGCAATAACAAACACACCAAATACTTGAAAGGAGGCGACATTAGATCCGAACTGTCACCCATGGATCTTGTTTCCGACTGACAGTTATGCATTCATGTACACGTACACACACACACACACACACACACACACATTCGACCTGTCCCACCCTCGCTGGTGGCCTCTTATGTCGTCTTCCATTCTTTCTACCGATTCACCGCACACCACTGGCATTGGCGTTACGCACACACACGCACACGCACACACAGATAGACCACTCGCTAGACCTAGTTCAAGTGTCATGCCTATCCAGCATTTCGATCTGCGTTGCTCGAGCTTATTGCATAATGTGCACACTTGTCTTGGTCCACGAGAAGTCGTCCGTCGTGTGCTGGCTAATCTTTCGGACAGCGAATGACCCGATTCATGGGGCCTCCATTCTTCCGAGTTGCACGATGAATGACCGGGTTTTGTTTGATTTTTCTTAGCATGACTGCCTTGTGATACGTGACGAATCATTGAAGCGCTTTTGGATGATTCATTGTGAATTGGGCACCTCCCGATCCAAGGTTTTTTCCATAATACCAACTAATCTACCGAAAATTTACTTGTGGAAGCAACCTTGGAACTGTATCGCGTACTAACCGACAACCGCCATTCACGCAGGATTACTTGTTTGTGAGAGTAACTACACTTTAGCCGTGATGTAGTAGAATGCCGATTATTGGGATCGAGCTACCGCGTGTCCATGAGTTCTTATTTATAGATACCGACTAAGGTGGTTAGTCCGTATGCCACTCGTGCCAACTCAACGCTTGCCTCGCCGCTCGCTATTCGTGCGCACTGGAGATGACTATTAGAAATGTAAAGATGGACAATAAACAACACAGAGAAACGTATAAAAAAATGCCTCACTACTTGATTGATTTCATTCGGTCTCTAACGTAATCCCAAAAATCAGGTAAGAGCAAATGCTGTTAGAAAAATTATGGATGATGGCTCACAACAGTGCACGACAGCCAAAACGATGTTCTGTTGACTGCCCATAGGTCCCATTAGAACCATACTTTCTAAAGGTTAAAATAAAATTTAGGGTAGTCCAGGAGAGCAATCCTAATGTTTTTTCAATCTGTTCGGTATTTTAAAAATTTCTTTGTCCTCTCTTATCACCACTGTCCCCATTTGGATGATATATATGCATACATTATAATATATATATATATATATATTATCATCCTAAACCATGTCTGGTAACTACTGAGTAAGCAGAACCATTCACATCACTTGAAGAAATTTCTAAAATGTAGGCTGATTTCAAACTTATCCATTTGTTGAAAGCTCCTTCTTCACCGCAAGGAACCTAGCCATCTGGCATACTTGGAGAACATCGAAAACTGATCAAAGTCGGATTTAGGCTGTATAATTTCAACTTGTCAAGTGATCCGATTCAAACGTGTATAGATTCTCACGTGTAAAACGGTCATCATGTGGTGCAAACATAATCAAAATGTTAAACTCAATGTCGGTCAGCTGTGTGCATGTTTTCTCTCGTTGGACATGAGCGTGAATAACCGGACTATGTTGTCGGAAACATGTGATCGAAATCAGTCTTCCGGGAAAGTTGGACTAAACTTCGCGTTTCAATCTTTCAAAAATGCTTCCGTCAATGGGTTGGGAGATGTCTTCGTTGTCCGCTAAGTGCGCTTCATTTTTTTCCCCTGTATACAAAAAATGTACCGGAACTGTCAGAAACCTGCGTTCGCACCAGGCAGTTGTGAATTATTTCACCAGCCCCGTACAAATGAGTTCACGGTAAATGTTCGGAATTCCGACTAATTTTGTACCAAAGCACGGGGTTAATTTCGCCAAGGGACAGCACCAATCCCGGGACCAAAAGGTGGCGGTATTTTAAGCCATAAAACGGGGGATACAAATAGTAGATTAGTTGTAGCACATGATTTCAAACTGTACGCAAACAGCTCAAGCGCAACAAATTCCAGCCCAACTGCGCAAGTGTAAAAAAACAAACAACTGTCACGTGCTTTCGGAACTTATTAGTATTTGTTGCTAGGCCCACCTATGCACTCGGTGACTCTGATATTCTCAGTTCTTTGGATTGTGCTTAGAGTCCGGTTCGAGGATACACATTTTTCTACCTGTCTAAACACATTGGTTTTTGGGTAGTATCACTACGTACCACCACGCGAGTAATACACAAGGAACGAAAGAGTAGATGCAAAAATTGCAATTTAGAAATTAGAGAAAATCAGATTGAAGAACTAGATCCCGTATTTCATCGTGTGACCGCGTAGTTTATCCAGGAGGCTATAGAGTTGCTAATTTATGTAAATTCTAAACCTTGGTGCTAAATCGCACCACAACAATTCTTTATCTCTCGTTCTGTTTTTCTTTTTTCCTTCAATAAAATTTACATCACTATCAGGAATGGGGTATTGTCAACAGAGGATTTTTATTTGGTGAAGTGGACTGGCCCACTTTGCACGAGTTGAACTGTGCATAATGTCCTCGAGGCAAATTAAATGTTACCGTTAATATCCACAGTCGGTGGCCTAGTTGCATTTAAAATGCGACCTAATATGAATTGCTTTCATTAACTCATTACTTCAGGCTTGTTTAATGACTTTTCATCTTTTACTTCCCTTATTAAAGGATAAAAAATGACCAACAAACCCGGTTCATATTGGGGCAATGTTACTAAGTCATTAGGACTGAATGGATAGTATGCATGAAATCGGTGGGTTGCATTGAATAGCTTGTTTCGCAATGAAACTGTGGTCTGATAACACACTGATTTCTCTTGACAACACTGTAAACTGCAAAAATCCCGGACAATGCGCCCAGTAAGCGTGGTAACCATTTCAAACAACAGCTGCACAGCTCCTCCGTGACCACTGCATGATCGGGTTATTGCAACGAACAACAACTTCTCTTGGTCACGAAGGCCTCTAGAAACAAACAAATTGCTCGTGGATATGCTTGCAAGATTGGTAAACAAGGCGATGATGTGAAATCAAACGCAAAATACCTCAAATGTCCCAGGTACACTAGGGAAGAGCTAGCATGCATGAGAAATTCATGATACACTCATGCTTAGTTGTAGAAATGCCCGAATCGCGATGTCAAGAGGAAATTTCTTTCTGTTATTTGCCTTTTCATGTGCTGACGAGGATGTTTTTCGACTGCAACAGTTGTTTAAACTTTACACCGACAGTTTGAGAATTTGTCGACATCTCATTTGATCTTGTGGTTTTCTGAAAAAATTAAACAATGAACATGAATGGTTGTGCAGAAAATGCATTGAGCTAAACTAGACGAAAGTGAATCGAATTGAACGGAGCTAGATTGAGCATAGCTGTGTAACGAATATATTAGTGTTACATTTTTATTGGATGTCTCTGTTCAAAAAGCCTGTGACACTAGTTCCCAATTCAGTTTTGGGTTTGCCGAACTCCAAAAGACTGGGACCGAACAACCCTCGATCAAAAATAATCATACTGATGGGAGCTGATCAAATGGTTTTGGAGTCGCAGTGAAAAGATCTCCAATGTGAATTACGACCAATGAAAATGCAATCTAATAAGTTTGTGCAGCAACTGCAATGGCCCCAAATTTAAGGGGTATAGAACAATCCTGTAGTAATTGAATCATTTACTGAATAGTTGAATGTATGCGCTTACAAACACCTATCGAAACGGATCGACAGGCCTGAATCCACAAAACATTGAGCGGATATGACGTGACGAATAACCGAACAATGCAGTTGTTCTATAGCATGCTCGAACGTAGCATGTGTGCGTGTGCATACGTCGTGTCAGCTGACTGTCCTTCAATTAGCCTTGATGTCATGATACGGTGGAGTGCATCCTGTGTGCCGCCATACTGGGCGGATAACGTAAGTGCTTTCATTGGTTCATACAATTACTGGGTTGTCGCTAACGTTGGTTTACCTGTTTCTGCTCCTTCCAGTCGGTCAAGCAAACCCCTAAAGGACCAGTGCCAAAATGCGTGATGCAGTACTGTTTCACCACAAATGATGTTCGATATTTCAGTGGAAAAAACTGTAATAAGAGACGGGCAAAGTTTCATCAATCACTACCACTGACTGGTCATTTCTGTGGTCTTGCATTAGGCAAGCTGTCGACCTGAAAGTAACTTAGCCAACCGGCCACTTGAGTACAGGTAGAGAAACGGCTGAGTAACTATGCTCGGAGGTAGACATGTCACTGCTAAGGGTAGTTTGCACAGGATCCCATTAGTCCCAGCAGCATCTTCAACAACCCGTTGCCAAATGTTGATTCGCACTAAGTCAGACTGCCCAAATGACTGACTGAACCTGCACAAATTCTTAACGATCACTCAGCAAGATGGAAGACACAAACAGATTCAGCTCTTAGTTCAATTTGTGTTTGACGATGCTGTAGCTTAGACGATTGCACCATACTATGTCAGTTGGTCCGACTGGCCTAATAGTGGTCGAATACTACTGCGAATATTACCCAGTTGCCCTATTGTATGCTCACGATTCTTCTCCCCACCGCACCCCGGAATGCCCAATAAAATAAGACGCATAAATCACTAACGGGTCAGCTGGCCAAGAGCATGAGAAGTGACCGCGAGCAATGATGAATAGAAAAGTATGGAAAAATGGAAATGGCTGCAGCAGTCGGAAATAATTCCAACCCTCACCAACTAATTAGGATTACTGGTCCACGGAAGCCGAGTGTAAGCGTAATGATGAAAGAATCCGACGGCTCATTGATTTACCCTTAGGAACGTCACATGAAGCTTGGAAGGAAACCCTTTAAACAGCAGCTTGGTTGGCCCTCAGCCACGGTGGGCGTCCCACTTAGGCATGCAAGTAGGCGATTACAGGTAGATATCAGTCCTCCATTTGAAATGGAGGTAATCAAGGAGAGAAGCTTCCTAAAAGGTATAAAGCAGTTCGCCCATATGGACTGCCGCCATCCTACTTCAGGGACAGTAGCAAAGGACCGCAGTTAACAATACTCCCGGGATCATTATGAACAGGCTAACAGATTCTTCAGAACCGATGTGAATTGGTAATTGTGTCGAATTACAAGGAAAGAGATAACGGCTCACTTGAGAATCACCGAAAAATCAATTTCTTATGCAACATACCGAAACGGCTCACGAGCATGATCTTCCGCCCATTATCTGATACTTGCGAAAGGTACATGCGTGCGAACCAAGCCATTTTCCGACTCGATCGAGGTTGTTGGTCAAATACTAGATGTGTAGTAAACCTCAAACCATGGACAGACGTTCATTAGGCCCACGATATCTGTTTCCTGAAACAGAAGTGGCGTTGTTCTTAACCAATCACGCAATTCTATGGCGCTGCTTCTCACTGAAAGGTATGCCAGAGATAATCATTCCACTTATCCAATCTTTGTATGCAAACAGTTACAGCCGAATTCGTGCTAATAACTATGTTTCATTCAAGTTCACCACAAGAAATTGTGATCATCACGGTTGCCCTCTTTCACCTTTTATGCATAATTTTCTCACGGAGATGGTTACAGAGATAGCCCTATCCTCATGCGAAAACGGTGGTAATGATGTTTGATCAGAGAGCAGACTGTTTGGCTTAGAATATGCGGACGATATTGTATTGATGAGGGAAGACGCCGCTGATTAGGCGGTTTATTTCAATCGTGTGAATCTCGGTGTAGGTATTTTTGGGATTCGTTTTACACCCTTGAAGTGTAAACTGTTGTTGCAAGACTGGATTGGGCAGAAGTCGAACATTGTTGTTAGAGGGGAAAAACTGGGTGGGGTGAACGGATTTACTTACTTGGTAGGTGAATCTCACCTAGTGGTAGTATATCGGAAGAAGTGTTTTCGAGCATAGAGAAGGTTCGACTATCATTTGGTAATTTGAGGCTTTTGTGGCGTGGGCGTGAAATCCGACTAACGACCAAAGGTGAAGCATGTGAATAGCAGCAGTGGGGTTGGTATTGCTCCTCGGCTCCGAAACCTGGCCGTTGAAAGTAGAAGATATGCGAAGAGTTTCGGTTTTGACCACCGTTGTCTTTGTAGTATTGGCAGACTGTGGTGGGATAATTTAGTGAATAACTCAGGGGTTAGATGTGAGGTAGTGGGTCCTAGGATCCGGTCATCAGAACAGGGACTAAATCCGAATGGGTTAAGGTGTTTGAGACATGTTTGACGTCCACCCCACCATACGCTGTTATTTGACGCGGGTAATGGCTGGACAACGGTTCGAGGTGACCAGTCGATGACATGGGTGAAAAGTATGAAAACTTTAATCAGTGAGCTGGCTAGCGTAGTTTCAGTTTATGTTACCGCGTTTGGTTCCACGAGATCTGCCCCCGAGCACTGGCTGCAAACAATAGTGCCGCTGTCAGTGGCGCTCTTGCTTTCGAAATATTTTCTGCTGTGTATTTTGTTAGCTTATTACTTCTCATACAATCTCTCATTACCCCTCGTTCTTTTCTTCTCTGAGTAGAAGGTGCAATGAGGTAGCAACCACAACCAGAGCACGTTGGACTGATCCGAACTGATCGAGAACCAACGGGTTACGGTTTTATGTACGATGGCAATAGAATAATAGTGGAGTGATTTCTTCTCAAAAGATAATAGGCAACCACATGTCGATAATTCTGGCTCACAGTTTCACCAATTAGGCACCACTGAAAAATGTCTAGTAGAATTAATGGCAAGAAAACGCTTAACGGAGATCATTTTCCCGCGGGATTTTATCGTCTTCCATAAGACAAGTCCAACCCGGAGCTTTTAGTTATTTCATAGATTCGATAGCTAACCAAGAAGAACCATTTTGCCTTTTATGATCTCGAGGATTAATCAAATTCAGTAAATAAGTGAGTCGAAAATTGGACAGCATATAATTCTGAGAAGTAAGTAGTTTTCGAGAGGTAAGAAATTGATTCCGAATTCGGTACGCGTTATGCCTAACAAGGGGGCTAATATTCTGTGGTTAGTTTGCTTCATTCCCATGGGAATCGGAGTCAGTACGATAAGTTTGTCCCGATAATATTTTTGATATCTAGTCGTTTTATTTTAAAAGCAGTTACAACCGTGAATTTTGCACTTAGGTGTTCTATATGTTTTATACGTTATCGTGTGGTTGCACGGTGACCTGTAACGAGGATATCACGAAATCAGGGAGGATACTTAAATTTAATCGCGATTGTAGCAGGAAAATCGTTTGACCGAACAAGATTACCCACGAATCATAATCTTCATCTTCGGTATTTCCTAATCGTCGCCATAAGTGACAGATTATTTATTCAAACGCAGACAGGTTCCACCAAGCGAATATGCGTACATGATGAACACACTCGTGTGGAGCGTTGAACTTCTGTCCCATTTCGCATGTCACAGTGGGGCTGTGAAACCCCGACTATTCGACTGAACACATCGACACTAGTGAAGCATCACTGGGATTATTTTGTATCCCACTTTCCCAAACGGTCAAAACAGGATGAGCTGGCAGATGGTGCAGTGTCCAGTAGAAAAAATCGCATGTATACGAGCAAGGCCAAGCCCAAGAAGACTGTCCGTGGATCATTCTTACAAATCCAGCTTGCGCCGAACAGGATTTTTGCCTGAATTGTAACTCTAATCCTAGCATGACATCTTGAAGAAGCGCAATCCAACATTCAGAAATGGCAAAGTTACACGCCCCATTTCTGTATGTAAATATACATATGTGTGTGTGCGTGTATGAGTTTCTTTTCGTATCAGTTAGCAACTATTCTTGATGTAGACCAGCCTCATTCATTTGCACCCTGTCCCAAATCACCTCTAATATTCGGTAATTTAAATGGTATCACGCAAATGAGACAGCAATGCATTTGTTGGCCTGCTTAAGTGTTTAGATATTTCAAAAGGGCATAGAAACTGTGACACGACGATCAACTATACTATGTTCATAGCATTTCCCGCGGAAAAAGTGAATTATTAAATGTTGGGAAAATAGAGGATGAAAATTTGCGAGTGCCAGAAAAATCACCAATTTCAATGCATCAATTATTGCAGGTCTAATTGTCGAACCACATGTATTTGATGCGTGAATAGGGATGATGAATTTGTGAAAGGCATCACCTGTTGCTAACTGCTGGGCATTGTTTTTGGGCCCAAACCGTTCCGGGAGCTTCTCGTTTGCCGAGAAGCGATTCTTCCCAATGCACTAACAAACGCACACTCCGTGTGTACGAACTGCCCAATTGAAAATGCGAGTGTTACACAACTGATGCTCAAATGATGTGTACTGAGCAGTCAGATTTTAATCATTGAACTGACTTTGTTGGTCCCACTTGACCAAGAGTGTAACGTGAAAAACCGAAAATTCTTTAAACTGTAAGAATTTGAAATTTGCTTTTCTAGTCCCTGCATGGATTCCTCGAGGTATTTGCCATGTAGGCGGAAGATCGTCGTTCCGAACCATAAATAAAGGGAGAGATTTATTGGATCAAGCACGCGTGACCTTCGTGACAAGGTCAAGTCAGAAAAGAAACGGATTTTTCCGGTTTTCCTGCTAACAACACTGAGTCTACTGATAATCTTAGTTACCGTAGTTCTCCCCGGTAAGAACAATAAAAGTAATCTATTCAGCTCGTTTTGCGCTACAAAAATAAATTATTGGAAATACAAAACCTCAAGCGGACTTCCCAGGAATCTACTGACATTATTCACTAACTAGCACAAATGATGTTACGTTATAGGCCTGTATGACCTACAATATTCACATGGACACACCCACGAGCAATGCTGTCCACCTGTTGTCAAGTCATGGGAGAATATGAGCCACTCTTTTTAGTTCAAAAGTAAGTGGCTTTGTTGTATTTGATCACAAATCTCCCAATGGTCTTGTTCGCTGTCCGGAAGTTTCCTTGTTGAAAGCTCTCGCGAATGGGAGAATATGCTTAAACGGATGAAAATGACGTCTGAAATATGGCACTAAAAGGATTAATGTAGAATTGTAATGATAAGACTTTTACAGAGACCAATGAAATAAGCTAGATTCCACACTGGTAATCAACCATAAAAGTTGTTCTTTTCTGAACCGTTCTCACGCAGGATTCACGCTCTGAACAGTCCGACCTGGTGGTATTCTGAATCCCCTTGAGTTCATTCATTTGTTCCTGTCTAGCTATATTTTCCTTGGACAACTTGAATCATGTGAGTCGTGTTGTCTACCTGAATTCTGGTTGTCTGGTGTTTGTTTGTCAATAATACAGTCTCGCACATCACGTGGAGCTGTTGACATACTCATTATCGCTTCTTTGGGCAACTGCTTTTGACCGTCTCACACTACGGAGCTGATGCTCCGTTTCAATCACACTCTACTCTATTGTATGATTTCTAATGCAATAGCTCCGCAAACTTGAAATTATGGCAATTTATTGAGGGTGATTTTTAGGGTGTAATATGAAGTCTTGCCTCATATTCTAAGTGCATTTTGCAATCCAAAACCCAAATTTGATTGGACACCATAGTTTTTTCCCGATTGATAGATTTACTCGTTCAAGTGAACTTTTTTGTTGACAAATTTTCCTGGAAATCTTCTTGCAACAATTTGTATTTCCTCGTGAAAGCAGAATCATCTTTGCCTTGTACACTGATGAATACTGGCTTTTTTCTTTTAATGATGCCCGCAACGTCCGTCCGACAATTGGATGGTGACTCCAAGGGGACGGTGAACACTGAGCAAAATCACTAGGTGACTTTCAGATCCGCTCCCATGCACTAAGTGATTTGTACTGTTTGTCAATGAGCGGTACAAGTCTGGAGAATTACAGTTACCCTTGGGATAACGTTAAAAGTGAACGAATGACCATGTGATTTGCTTGGAGAATGGATCAGTCAGCAGTTGGGTGCTTGATTGGCTAGTTGAGTATGCGTGAGCGTCGACTAGAAAACCAGTATCTAAGAGGTTGAGTTGGTGGGTAAGTCAGCCCGTCAGCCACTCAGTCTATCACCCAAATTCAATTGGTCGTTGAACGAGTGACTGGTCCATTTCACTCAGTAGTAGCCGGTAAATCTTCATGAAACAAACACTGATTTGGCTCCCACTTGCATTAAAGGGCCCTGTCTAAAGGACCACGGATCCTGATATGCATAATGCTATTAGAGAATTGAAGACTGGTTCTGGAGTTTCACTATGGACAAGAGTATCATGAGGCACTGAATCGGAATTAAGTACTGCAAAACAATCGTACAAGGATAACCTTACAAATATTAGCATAATGAAAGTTTTCACAAGCGGAACGCAACGCAATGTGTACGAAATATACAATCTGTCAACAGCATAGTATTTCTAAGTGAACATCGTCAGTGTCTTCCTGCTGATAGTCTTTCACTGAGCACAGCAATTCCGTGGATGTTAGGTACACTACCATATCATGAACAAGAAAAGGCCAAAGATATGATACCAGATTACCGCCCTAACCGGGGATTATTGGTTGCTGACGTGAATAATCCTAGATATAAAAAGATTCAACTGCTTTCAAACATCCTGTTCACTCTTGTTTCAGTATTACCTTGAAAATCGGATCTAGTTATAATGCGGTTTTCGACTTGGTGGTTCTTTCTATCTGTATTGCAACCTTTTTAGCATGTTTGTTCGCGTGACTAAAAGATTTTAACCATCCACATATTTCAACCTGCTCAGTTTGCTTTTTTCTAAAATACCAGAACACAGCTTTTGTGGTTGATATTAAAGCATACCAGACCGGGACATCAGTTCTTCCATGATCTCCAAAATCAGTTCGGACCCGTGAGATCTAAATTCTATTTGTTTGTTTGTGATCTCTTCCGGGGTGCTGTTGCGGAAAATTTTGCTGAACCATTTTTACAGGCAGCCTCAGACCAACTTACCTGTGCATTTGGATTCGATGTATGAATATTCCAAGTTTGCTCCACAATCACTCTGAGTATTGGGACTCTTACTTCTACCACTTAAACGGTTCGTTAGGCCTTCTCACCATTCACCCACTCCCTAACTATCTCTTAAACAACTGCTTAATCTAGCTCGATGTTTCTCCGCGTTAATTTTGCGCCTGTATTATCCCTCGATTGTAATTCACCTTAAAAACGTCAATTTCCAAGTTCATCCATCTTGATTGCTTCTTATAGTGAGCTTTCATACATAAATCGGCAGTGGTGATAAGCAATGACCAAATGAAGGGCAATTTTTCACTAATTATCTCACCTCCATATATTTCAATTCAATTCAATACCGTTGACTTAAAGTTTTATGGAGTTCCAACTTCTGATGTTGCTCGAACTTGGAACACTGTTGATGTTGGGTGTATCCTTTTTTATTTTGATTTCATAGGCTGGATCAGGACGAGAAATGATACGAGGTCAGCACATAACGAAATCCTTATCAGCAGTCGATGGTCATCGAATTGGGAACTTGATCCAAATCTATTCAGACTGACTCGTTCGTGTGTCAAAGACCGGGCTAACTAATAAGCTATCGGGAATATATCTCATCTATGTTTCGCGACGCTATCAGATAGCTCAGAAAGCGAGATCGCTTCCTTAGTAATGTTGCTATTGATTTTTGCAGGCATTTGTCGTTTTGAGGCCAGAAAAATGTGATTGATGTCAAACAAATTACGCTTAATCGGTCCACATAGCCTTGTTGGTAGGCCGTTCGACTCATCATCGTTCATTCTACGGTAACCACAACACGAAATAAACGCAAATGTATGTGTCAATATCGTAGTAGGGTCTATACAACGCGTGGCGTTTAGAAGAACGAACAGAAATTGTCGACTGACCGCATTCATCGTGATCTAGTTAGGCAGACAAACAAATACGGTCTCCACAGTAAGTCGATCAATGAATGCTAGGTCAAATCAACTTCCATGAGGCGGGGTTTAAAATCAGTCAATCAATCAAATGGGTGCATGAAAACATACTTCGGTGGAGTAGAATGCAAAGCTCGTATTGCGCACAAAGTTATCCACCAAGCAGTGTCAAATGTGAGTTCTCAATTACAAAATCATGGATGCATTGTGCAATCGTCTCACTCCCATTGGATATCATCACCAGCGCCTGTTCAAAACTTACAGCAATCATAGAGATTCTTTTCTCCAATTTCCACAGGGCTTACATAAAAAGTTAAAAACTGACAATCACTGACTGGGGCCCACGTAGTCGCAGTATCGGTAAGTTCAGTTGTAAATGTCATTCAAGCAATGAAGGCCCGCGACGGCAACAGTTTCACATTGAAGTTTCTCCTGTTTCCGTGGAATGCAACTTAGTCCGGTGACGAGGTCAAAATAGAGTCATGTACAACCCAATGGGAGCAGGCAAATGTAGCGGAAGATTTGACGTTTTTACTGTGCGTTAATGACGATTGTTAGAGAGAAATAATTATATATATATATATATATATTTGGATGAGTGAACAAAACTTGCCCGGGAACACGACCGGATTGGCGGTTATTGTCGCTCGTCAGGTATGCGTACCCAGTGCTCTCTTGTCCAAACATTCGCGTACTTGTACACTCCGAAGTGATGTCTTAACAGAATCGAATCTGTAGCATCAGGAGTGTGCATGGAAGCTGTTCGTCAAAGAGTCGACAGAAGAACGACAACTGTGATTCGTTGATAATTCTTTGTCAGTTGGGCTGAGCCAACCTTAAGAACGAGGGCAGAATGCTCCAGAATATACATATATGTATGACAAATAATTATCAACGAATCACAGTTGTGGTTCTTCCGTGAACTCTTCGACGAACAGCTTCCATGAACACTCCTGATGCTGCAGATTTGATTCTGCTAAGACATATATATATATATAGTTTGCTTCGTGGTTTTACGAAGGTATTGTACGGATTATGCCACCTCGTGCTGTGGACTTAATACAAAAAATTGAATATTAAATTCGGGATAGGAAGAAAGAATTGAGCAAAATAGTCATGCAACAAATGGATAAGCCAAATTAAAAGGGAATAACAAACTTCCAGTTGCTCTGGAGACGGTCAATTTAAAAAACAACACGGTTTGACACCGAAAATTGTTCTGGATTCAACCTATAGAGGTCAGATAGTTGAACTGCCCACCCGCGCAGCCAACGAGCACTGACAGGCAATCACTAGGTCATGCTAGTTAGGGCGATCACTCAACGGTTCTGTGCTGTACAGTGTGTGCTAAAGGGACTTTGACAGTTCAAGGAAATGACGAGATATGAACACAAAACTTCTTATGCGCCCCAAGAGGTGAACCTTCAGGATTCATGCAACCACGTGAGTCTTTTTTATCCTTCTATCTTTACTTCCTTCTTCTATGGAACAACAAAGGGCATTATTTTTTAGAATAAGCCTGCAGCCAACAAGAGCTCCCAAGCCAGGAAGTTAGTCAACAGTGGAAGGATTCGAACCCGAGATTTCACCTCCAAACCTCACAATCCCGTCCCTTTGACCGCCGTCGTCCACCCCGCCAACCGGATCTGGAAGCTAAGAGCCAATTCGTTAAGAGTTACCGAGAGACTGCTTAACAGAAACAACAATAGGACATCCGTGAAATATTGGTCACGCAGATGAATAAGTGAAGTACAAAGGCGCACAAAAAGTTTTGTAGAAGTCCGGTCACAAAGAACTGGGTTCGTTGGAGTACTGTTGACACAATACACTGTCAGGCGAATTAGCAATATCACCCTGATTGCGAATAAAGCGCGTTTTGTCCCTTTCCACATGGGTAATCTTATCATAACAGGCTGGAAATCAGAATTTGATATTTTTACTATTCCCATCCAAGGAAGACAAACTATAATAAACAAGGTTAGACAAGGCATGTAATCTAGAAATGACCTTAAAAGACGGCATAGCAATCCCATTCTAAGCGCCCATCTACACTTTTATCTCTCCTGAGAGTATCTGTTTCTCGAACTAATTTCCACACCTCAGCAAACTATCCTGGGGACAAGGCGATAAAATTAGTCGGAATACTTGTGTACGGTGAATCTGCTTGCGAAACATGTGAACCATTGCAGTATAGCTCTGCTGTTGTCTGCACATACAAACCAATCAGTCACGTTTGCAATGAACCACGAAGGAGAAAAATGAACATTGTCACAAAGGTTCCTGTCTAATCAGTGTGTATAAACGGACGACCTGCAAACCAACACTAACGTGATTTCCCGTTGTCCTGGTCTTCTGTTTGAAAGAATCACTGTTCACCGAGAAATTTATTGCTAGAGAATATACTTATCCGTGTCACTTCTAGTTAATGAACTGGAATACTCCCGATTAGGGGCCCATGGCGTGTAAGCAATGATTCATTCAAAGCAAACTTACTTCCCAGGTTCAATATCCTGGAAATAATTCACCTTTAACTAAATCGGATCCCAAATGGCCCTTAATTCTGATCGACACCTCAATCGAAGTGAAGTTCTTCGTATTTCCGGACAAGCGTAAAAACACTATCCCAGCTCTACTTCTTGAGGATACTGCGTATACGTTCGCACAAGAGCTATCTTTTCGTCCCATAGGCCCAGTCGAAAATTGAATCCACAAGCCATACTGTGTTTTTGTCTGTGAGACAGATTCCCAAAAAATTCCTTGTTCGTGCTTCGAAGATAATGAGACACAGGTCTTTGTCCATCTCGTCACAATGTCACTGCATGTTCTACATGGCCGTGTTTGAAGCATTGGTTACTGACCTGATAAATGAGTCAGCTAATCAGTTGCCCTTAGTAGCGGCTCCCCTTATTAGCACCACTGTCTGGTTTAGAAAAACTCACTTGGGATTCATTCGCACGCTGCAGTTCGCGGTGCTCAGATATGCCCCATTGGGTGCAAGCGGACTCCTTTGTCTCTCGTGGACTGTACACGCTAGCGCTCTGGTCGAAATTGGAATATTCCAATAGGCGGGGGTATCTGACAGCTGACTATATTTGGTTGACTCTTACCGAGCGAATCGACCAGACCACCGGTTAGAAAGGGTCGACTTTGGAAGGTACTACAGCCTCGCTTTCTCCCACCCTTCGGCTCTCGGTCTGTCTTTATCAGAACAAGTGTATCAACAGTCTTTCATCCAAACCGTGACATCCCAAAAGACGTTGGGCAATGTTTAAGTTGACGCATTCTTGTGTAAACGTACACACACACACACATACTCTCAAACACACAAACACATGCACACATGCACGTAAACAAAAATATATTCTACCAGATGGTCATTTGCAAACAACAAACACGCATGCACTACAAATGACCACAACTGGCGATTTAAGTTGTCGAACAAAATGCCAGGTCTGTCTTTGCTACATTTGCTCTGTTTAGATTAGTTTCAGTGGCCAATTGTTATCTGCCACACTGATAATCACAATTGTGTCTGCCCGGGGGATGTGAGATTTGGATAGCACGAAAGCTTTCATTGTCCCGTAGTTATCACCAAGTAGGAGTTACAACAAATGGAGTACAAATGCTGACATCTTAAAGGCAAATTGGAAATTCGCTTCTTTAGTTCGGGATTCAATGAACTGCTAGAAGGACTTTTTCAATAGCGTTAGCATTACAGAAATACTGAGGAGAACAAAGAGCTGAGGGGCTCGCGCTGTATGACGCGGAATAAAAATGTCCAAGCCCCAAAAGGCTGGAAAATTGCTTTGAAAGATTTACCAGCGACAAACGAAACGTCGCCTTATTAATACTGACATTGGTAACGTCGAGAGAAATATTTCCATGGCATCTCATCTTCTCCCTTTACTTCTTGCACCTAGTACTTACACACAAGATCTATTAGCAACCATGCGTTTGAGGTGCATAACATTTTTACTGCTTTACAGATTAAAGCAGTCATTTTTGGACAGATTCATTCATCATCGTTCAACGTTTGGGCTTTAAGGCAGGACGGACCACTCCAGTAGATTCCATGGTAGCCTGAGTAACTGAACAGACGACTGTTTTAATTAAACAGTTGCGGAGCTGATTGCAGTTACTTTGAACAAGCTGGTTCTCCGGGCATTTCAGCTTGATTTCCTACAGTTCTGTGAGGGCTCAAGTTGGCGGTATTTTGGGGTGTATTTACAGTTAGGCATGTACGTTTGAAGATTCATCCGTTGTCTTTATGGTCTACTTCTTTTATTCTATCATAGGTGTTGATTTTCCCAATCTCGACTCATGTTCCCGTAGTAGACCTATTGGTTTGGTTATCAAATAATTCACACGACACTATGCATAAGACATTTTGCTGACAACCATTCGTGTGTTGTGTTCTTGTCTCATTTTGTGTGAAACAATTACATAGTACTTTCATTGGTTTCCTAATTGTGAATCGGATGTTTCTTGTTGTTTGTTGTTGCAGGCCGCATCATTTGAACGAGAACAAAAAATGTAAAAATGTGAACAGGCCCAGACGCCGACTGCCCTCGCTTTCATCACACCGATTTGACAATGCACACCCTAGTCCGGGGTTGCATCATCATGTGCAAGATCAACAATGCCCAGTGGAATATTAAAAACTTGAATCAATAAAAATTTGGTTGGATTTCGCACACGATGATCCCAATTTGCACCTGGTCAGTCAAGTAAGCTACGAGGAGCTGTGCCTATCACGGACACCCACAAGCCCACGAATGAAGGTTCTCGACACAATCAGGATGAAGACAAACGAGGTAAGATGAGTTGAACACATCGGAAATTCAGGTGATGGTGAGAACGCTAAGGGTGATGGAATGCAAGCAACGTTCATCTGCTCACAGTGTCTTGCGATATTCGGATCCGTCATCTTGCTATGGATCCAAAGTTAAATGACAAATCTGAATTGATCTCATTGAACGAGTTCGGTCACAATCTGTCAGCTACGTGCGGTCAGTTATAAATGGGTGCATTGTGAGACAAAGAGACTTGAACCGTTTCACTATGAGCAGACTGGAGATCCAACTCGAGGATACGGGTTCCGCTTTTAGTATGTATCGTCCAGTAATCCGCAGGCTGCAAGTAACTGATGAAATCGAGTTCACCTTACAAAATGTTGTCCAAACACACCCTTAGATACATAGTAGTAGTAGGAGGAGGAGGAGGAGATTGAATGTTTTCATGAAATAATTCACCACGTGATATCATCACTCAACTCACCATAAAGAAACCATGGAAGCATTGTACAGCTGTTTCATCCTTGTTAAGAATCATCACCAGTGCATATCCACCGCGCCCGAACTGGAACGCGAACCCGAACAAGGACAAACGATTCTGAGTCGAACGCCTTAGTCATTACGCTACCAGGCAAGCTCTGAACGGTTTGTTAAATTTCACCACATGATGTTGCACCTATCCGTCACTGATTTGCACGGTTACTGTCCATTAGCTCACACCGATCGACCCCTACTGATAGATGACCTGTGCAGGTAGCCTGAGTACGACCAAGGCTTTGGAAATGACCTACAGAGCTTGATTACTTAATGCATAATCCTTAGGTTTCTACTAGGAAATGGACACAACAACTTTTGATCAGTACTTTTTCTGCAATACGCATTTTCTATCGTCTGAAATTTCCCCGTTTGAAATTCCATTTTAGCATTGTACTGAAGGACGAGGATAGAGAAAAATATGTTTGTTTTCTTGAGCCACTCAAAACGCTGTCTACTTCGAGTGAGGATATCTTTCCAGGCAAAGTTCCCTTGCATGTTCACGGTGAAGTAAACCACTAAGATCAAGTCTGCCGGGCATGACAAAAACCCGCGAGTTGTGTTGGATGCTTATGCGGAAATAGTGCAACATACTATTACTCATCCACCAACAATAACCCAATTATTTTGCCTCCGGAGACTGCATATCACCTTTTTTGTTAAAAAAAGAAGCGATGGGTTGTTTTATCGTAGGTATGTTCGGAAAACAGCTGACAGTGATCAAAGAAACAACCGACCAGGTCATTGCAGCAACAGCTGGTTAGATCAACGGTTCAGCATGAAATTTTGCACTAGAAGCCAAGTCATTCGGAAAATGTCTTCATTTCAAGCCACTTACAAAGCTTCGTTTTTAGTCGTGAGTACCGGCTCACGAGCAACATGTGTATATGTGGGGACTACCAGGTTCACGGTCTCACTGGTTCACTATAGTTCTGGGTTTCACCTGAAACGCTGCACACAACACTTTATTGGACCGCATTTTACAATCGATTTAGAGAGATTACCGGCAACCTGAACTCTTCTGCATAGAAGAAGGTTGTTTGATGTTTTCGCAGTACATACAAGGGTCCTGCTCTGCAGATTTTAGGAGACAAGGAAATACATTTTTCTTGTCCCGTCTTGGTATACAAACAGCCAGGGCCGAATTTGTGCTTACAATGAACTGCCACACCAGTTTCATCGCGGGAACTGGAAACTGCCTAACACCGCGGTTCCTTCGCAATTTTGTGGTCCTGGTGATGATTGAATTAGTCAGGGTGCGGTGACAGAAAACTGGAAGTGGCTTGTTTTGGCAGACGGTTAACTAATTACGCATTAAAATGCGCTGGTTCGTTTTGTCGATTTTAAAGGTGAAATATGAAGAAACGCCTTGGACTGTACTCCTGACCCGAATAGTTTATGAGACAGACTTTAACCCGACGACAATTTTCTGCTTTTTAACACATGCTTTCTGGTAGAGCTTTATCAAGTTACCGTCATTTTTGCAGAAATTAGCAGACCCACTTTAACGCTTTGTCTAACAAGGCTTTGCTATAGGCCTTGCTTAATCAACTGTCTTAAAATGTCTTATTTTATTTCCCATTTGGCCTCGTGGATCTCTTGCCAGTCTATCCAATCTTCCAATAGGGATATATAATCTCATCTCCAAACACCGCAAGCATCCTTTCAAATGCGACGTTATTCTGTGCATATTAAGTAGTACACTGTGTCAGCAAAAATCTAAAGTTCACCTAACCGACACAACACATTCGATTTGTTGGTCTTTGTGTGCATTGGCATTATAAACATTCGTTTATCTGCACGGCATCTCAAAGATTCTCTACTGTCCCCAGACCAAATTACGTCGAACCTGTAATGTGTGGTTGACTGATCATGTTTGACTTAATTGTCACATGACGGCCGAATGTTGTGTAAAGCCTTCACTTGACTTTGATGATCTGATTTAGAGTTTGCGAGCCATGTTTGGTTATCAGTGAAAATCTAAGTTAAGTGAATGCCAGACAGTTACGATGTTTTTGCCCTCTTGGTCTAAAAGGTAGCAGTAGAACTGGGTTTGCTTGCAGACGAATCGTTTACTTTCACTGAGAGAGTTGCCTGAAGGATCCCAGTTTATATCGGACAGATTACATTCCAATAGGGGTTTACATGTCGATCGAATTATAGTCCCGTACAAAGGTGACCGAGTTTGGCGAGCGTGTTTGACGTTTGTGTGCGATCTGCTCACCCCAACTGGGTTGACTTTACACTGCATAAATCGGATCGGTTGTCTTATAAGGCTCAAAACCAGAACAGTTACGAATAAGAAATACGCCGAAACTAAGTTAGAATACAGGGACCGGGAATTGCTGCAAAATCACATGATTATTGCTAAGCCTAGGCGTCGGATATTGAGATCTAGAGACCGACTCTTGAACTAAGCAATAAATTCTAAAATACGGTTAGTAGCATTGCCAAACTATGTTACGCAGCTTACGATAAAACGAATGCGGTTATCACTTGTTGACAGATGAAGAGATCCCTTGCTCTGTGTGATTGTGCTAGTGATACTATTGACGCAAAGAAAAGTTTTCGTCCTACTCTTTGTCGGCCATTCAACCAAGTTGATTTGGTACCATTTTGTTTAATCAATGTGATACAAATAGGAAAAAGGCTCCGAAGTAGAATAGGTTCTGCAGTGGCCATATTAAATCTAATGTGTTGCGTTACTCAGACAGAATTCTGCCGTGATGCTGTATCAGGAACCGCCGAAAAATCTGGAAATGCAAAATCCAACATGGTTAGAAAACTCATTGTGACGAGATTTGGTTTTCTACTTGTTTCCGGAGCCCTGAGGTGTGGTTTGTCTTTCAATAAGAGTCGCCTTAGTTCATTCGGCCCCCGTGATTAATTTTGAGATTGTCTATCCTTCCAGAAAAATATACACTTGTAACATGTTTCGCAATTATAATTAAAGCACCGCTGTTTTGAACGCATGATTTTTGAATCATGAACTATGTAAGGTTCCTCAGATGTGGCTTCTGCGTGTTAAACTGTCAAGTCCACTGTCTCCTGGGAGCCTCTGTCCATCGTTCCGTTAGCAGCCACGAACTAAGTTGGAACAAACAGGAATCGCCTCTTCGAAATTACTGCTTTTGACGGAATTCACTCTACGCTACCGGGCCGTACAGTTCATGCTTAACGTGCCTGCCTACAGTACGCGCTGTCCCAAAACGTGTTTATTCTACCTCACTTTCGGGGACGCTAAAAGCACCCCGAGGCTATTTGATGACAGCCAATCACGGTTAAACCACAGTGAAATCCGTAGGTGACCTAGTGCAGTTGATGTTGTACGTTGTCTGTTCGACAATGATCGTGTCCAGTTTCTCGGATGTACCAACCACGACACTGAAAATAGTGTGAGGTAGAGAATATAATTATTTACGGTCATTTCGTTTGCTCAGTAAATGCCAAATGCCTATGAACATTCATGAAAATTAGAGAAGCAACCGTTTTCAACCCAGGTCATCAAACGTTTTTGTAGAGCCGAAATAGGAAGTATGTGTGATTTGCACACTATCTGCAAGCAGATTTCGTGGAATCGAAACAGTCGCGAGCCGGATGACCATCGACTTCCACGGAACAGAAAGGAGATGAAGATAAGCACTAATTGTTAATCGGTTACATCTATGTCTACAGGTCGGGTAAATCAAATAGGGTATACATTTTTCTTTCCCATAGGTACCGGAATGAACGACTCAGAGTTTTGGCTTTATGGGATAGTGAGACACGGTTTTCAGAGACCAAATGGCCTTGGTTGTGACTAATGCCAAACATTCACTAAGTTGTGAATCGATCTCAAGTATCAAACGTCTGCCTGACGACCAAGCTGCTGCAACGTGAAAGCAATTACGTAGTCTCAGTGACCTGACTAAAATCATTGCCTCAGTACAGGTGAAAATGAGAAAAGAGCAGTTGAAAGACGGAGACAAAGTAAAGATTGAAATGCAGGCAATAAGTAGCTGTACTACTGCTACCTTTTCCATCTTGAGAAAATCGTTCTCATATCTTGTGAACATACGTAAACAGATTAATTGAACAGAAGTCATGGAGAAGGTAAACTTGTGGTGACTACTGAATTCTCGTCGACCGATCAAATGCACAGGCGCACATGCTTGTCATGAAATGGCGATCAGCTTGGTTGTTGTATTGCAAACGTATCCAAGACGAACATGCATACACACACACACACAAGCCTGTGAGCCATGATCGATCTTTACTCCTAGCCTTCACTTTCAGCTATCTTTCGATCAGGACTCTCATTGGTTGTTGGATGTTGGTCAAACTATGGTTTCTTCGGTGCCGCCGAACAGATGATCGAGTTGACATCTTCATGCGATCGATCTCGTTCTTGCTGCCACTAGATGATGGATATGTGGATGTGTAATGCTATTTTCACTTCCAGTCATATGCACCATTTTCTCATCTTGTTCACTTCTAATTGTTTCTTATACATGCACACCTATGGGTTTTTGTGCAAATATCTTAGAGTAAGAATAGGTACACATACAACAGCAACGAAATAATGAGTGCTTCGAAAGATATCGATTTGCGTTTTTTTTAAAAAATTGGGATCCTATTACAAAACAGGTCGCAACTAGGTACATCCTAATACTTTCATGTGAAATCACGAATTTGAACTAGGGAAGTGAACCCGGTGCAAATTTCTCTTAATTCTGTTCAGACCTTCACCTTGTTGTTGTTGGAATGATTGAAGATAATGTCATCGGCATATGTCGATCATCGCCAAGTCACTCCCTCTTGAGTTGTGGCACCAAAATCCGGTAAAGCGTATACTCACCGAAAACTGATAGCATCGGTCACTGCTGAGAGGCACGATTCGGTTACGTTAGTGGAACATTTAATTTCTCGAGACCATTTGTTTGGTCACTTCAGAAGCTTCGATTTAGAGAATTAATATTGTCACAGATAGAGTATGTGTGACTCATCATTTTTTCTAATGAAATTGGTCGGAAAACGTTGTTCCCCAACCCAAATGGTCACCCTTTGCACTACAGTAATTTGTTACTCGTTTTGATATCAAGTGGTTAAGTGACTCGTTACACCTTTCCTAGACGATTCGGAACACATGATTCACACAAAACGATCGAACTATAGGGAGAAAGTTTTTTACCATATGGGAAACAAGTGGACACCTAGATGTGATTAGCGTGTATACGGATTAGTATACCAAATATGGTTGTGATATTCGTGGACTGGGAAATTGCAAAATTGACGCGAACGAATTCCAACCCAAAACTCCAAACAGCAAAAAAAAGAAAACACCAACGACGAAACGCAGTTCTGGGTGGTATGGGTTATAGGTTCACTCAAAAACTATGTAGCATGTGATCTTTTACACCCGTGTCAGATTATTCGTGAAAAACTTCTTTATCGTGTCACAAAGAACCGTCCGAAAGTGTCCATTGTAGTCTTTCGATAAAAAAGCTGCTTGGAAACTGTTGTCACGTGTTAATCGAAACATTGACCGGCAATCCCGTTTTCCCTATTAGTACAAACTTAAACGCAACACGTGACATGTTAAGTCGATCTTCTGGATTCAGGCCACAAATCCTTTTGAATCTGCTTCACCTGATTCGGTCAACATATGGAATGTTTGTAACCTGTGCCTCGATAGGCATAGCAAGCAGTTAGCCTTGATAGTTGTCTCCAGCGCAACAGTCAAAACAAAATTAGTTGAGCCCTATTTGAGAAGTACTTGTCAAGACTGGCTGTTAAACAAAAGCGACGGCATTTAATTATCGTGCTTCGTCTTTCGATCGAGTTTTTCCTAGTCAAATTGTAAAAGTTTGACAATCGAAATGCTCCCACTGCTTGTTGGTCTGACGTGCTCATAGCACTTGACACTGTTGGTACCTTAAGAATAGCACGTAAAAAGTTACTCTTATACTGTCTGCACATTGCTTAAAGGGGTTTGGAAATTGGAAGCTATTTGTTTGTTCGTTTCCCACGGGAACTTTTGGGAGTGGTGAGCAGTCAGTTAGCATAAGTTGCAACAATGAAAACGTTTTCTACAAGTTTTCTGACCTTTAGTAGCCAGTGTTCATGCCTTGACTGATTCTACTTGTGATTTAGAGACCAGGGTCTGTAAAAGAACAAGATTTGAACAAACTCCCAATGCCAAAGAGGCAATTTGAGTGTGTATTGTCAAACTCAGTCATGTGACCCGGTTGCCATATGCGAGTCACATGCGTGGTTGCATTCCGGAACGAATGGTGTGTTCATTAAAGTCCGGGATGTGGCAGCGAAATTTGGCCGAACTTTAAAGGTCGCGCATTCGGGGAAATTACGAGCTTTTACCTCGGCGTGATATCTCTAAAATCTAATTGCACTCATATGGTAAAATAGAGCAACCATAATGACCGGTAGAAACAAACACTTCGGGTGTTTGCTAGTGCCGACATCACAATTCCTGTGCCTCAACCAGAAGCTTTGGTCGATGCAGATCGTGTTCATTCAAAAAACTAATGACACGTAGTGCACAGACGCACTACCGAAAGATGAGAGTATTAAGACCTAATTGCAGGAATATAAACGCACCGCATCTGATCGGCGCATTTTCGTGTTTGATTCGTGAAAGATTTAATTTCAAATTAGGACCCAATTTCCCCTAACAAGTGGTACGCTAGACACGTCGCCTGCTCGGTCCAACCGGGAAATCCTCTCACGCGGGACTTTCTGCGCTAGTTCGCACTTTTCAAACACAACAAACATGGTTTGTCCCGATGGTGGTCGCACTGTTCGGTCCTGTCCGAAAAAGTGATCGAAAACTTCTAACTGACACCAACTAATTTCCCCTATTCTGTTGACTCGATCCAAAACGGCTAGACAACCATTAGCAAATTACAGAAATATATTTTCCCGTTATGAATTAATCTAATCTTTCCCGGCTGATAAATAAATACCAATGAATTAGAGAGAAAACACTGATTTCATCATTTCACATGAAAAAAACACCGCAATTTTCGCGCATATAAGCTGGCCGTTTGGAAGCCTACTGCCCAACCGGGTGTCAAATTTGCGCTCAAGTCCGGGTGAATGTTCAACGTTAATCAACTTTCTATCTCACTTACCGTGATAAATATGTCTATATTGGTGAATACGCATTGGCGGTTCTTCTTCTATTTCGTCCAAATATTCTTACAGTGTTTGCTAAAATATAAGGATTGTAAAGTTTTGTCATCCAATTTTTCTGCCCATTTGGTAATGAGAAATGTTTGCTACTGGCTCACATCTTATCTTCGATCTATTACTTAGTTTGCTAGTGAGGTAACAGTGTTCATTATTTTACCATTCGACAGGTCACCTTTGTGATATGTATACGTGGGATTTGGTCGGAGAGCGCCACTTGCGCACAACTCACCAGTGGCAATAATCTCGTGGCCAGTTGTATGCTTCCGAGTGAATTTCGTCCTTATATCCACACGGGTAACAGACTAGTCACATGAAAAATTTTCACAGAATTATAACGAAAATAATCATAATAGTGGTGACGCTTGACTGATCACACTTCTAATTACATCTTTCACGCACGCGCTTCATAACAAGCAGGAAACCTTTCTTTCGGGTATGACCATAGATGTGCACAACCGACGAGCTCCAATGAGAACAAAACTCGACTCCGGTGATTTCCATTCGTGCACCGTACCACAAATGAATTGATGCGTCTTAGTATGTCATTCTACTTTGACTAATCGATCGCTGAAGTTTGACAATAGTTTTCCGATGTTCCTTCGTCGTTCCCCTAAAGACAATCAAACAGTCGGAATTTTGTAGATTCACAAATGGACAATGCAACGTGCATCAAGCACAATTCTTCGAATGAAGCCACATTTACCGTCTGCATTTCCCTACCCCTCCGCCCGTGCGACATCAGCCCGGGAGATGACTTAGATGCCGGCATAATGAACAGCTCGAAAATTTGCATATTAGTTCACAGATAACATTTTTCCTGGACAAAAGAATATGCCAAAAAATCGCACTTTCTCACTTTTGTGAATAGCTAGCGAATTTTTCTACGGCACTTGGTAGCTTGGAGGTACGAATTGGGAAAATGACAATATGATGCACAGCAAAAGTTTTCCGGGCGGGCCTAAAAATATATTGCCCGCGAAAAAACCTAGTCAGACAGTTGCTAACCGACGATCATTGGATAGTTGTTACCTCATTTTCCCTTCCGCCGAACAACTTGTGTGTTCTGATTCGTCTGTAGGTGATTGGGTTGCAACAGTAAGTAAGACCTGGTAGGCGAATTCCACCCTTGTTCAAAAGACCAACAGCGAGTGAATAAAAATTTTGATCAAACTGTCACTTGTTCTAAACAGAAACCGTAATGATTTTTTACGGCCTTCCCAATATCATTTGCATTGGCGGACTATTTCAATTCATATTTTTGGAGGCGTTTTGCAGCTTCATTTCAGTAGTCTCATTTTTCACAGTTGTTCTTCTCGTACAGTGAGTGACGCAGGGAAGCAACTGGCCTCCGGCGAAATACAGTTTGCAGGGCACTAGTTTTCCAAAGATCGGACGATCGAAGTGACCATGAAGTAGACACAAACTGACAAAAAATTGAGTGGTTCAGTGCGCTGTGTCCGTGTGGGTGTGTAATGACCGCCGTTTGTACGATCGTGCACTATATATCATTCTAATACATCGGCCGTTATATGCCGGTTGTTGCCGGGGCAACTACCGCTCGAGTTCGCGCTGTGTTCTGACCATCCTCCCACTTCATTCGTCAGGGGTTTTCGGGTTATAAACTACGCATCCGCTACTATCATTGGACTGGCTAATCTTTTTTGTATGTTAACCTATGATATTACACTTAACTGCAGATCGATCAATTTTTCCCGAGAAACTATCTGCATTGATTTTTGTGATACTGTTCTTAAAATTACTGCTCCTTACTCACCCTTATCTTTTCGTGAGTTTTCATCTCACCCGTAGACACTCGCCTGAGTTTAACCTCAAGATGAAATTGAAAAATATCATTAGGTAATCTATGCCTTTCTTGGCCGATTCAAAATGAAAGTCGTTGACTAAAGTAAATAACACTCGGAACAAAATTGTCTTTCAGAAATGATCAACTAATAGATTTGACCGCTTTCAATTTTGGCCGACTAGTGAGTCAAACCATTACAAAAAGAGAAAGAGACATATTCACAACTGAAGCATTTCATCTCTCTCTCTTGATATCTAAAATCCAGTCTGAATGTGGTAAAAATGTATGGCTGAATCACATGACAATAAGATTTGGCGTTACTTCACTCGTGAGATGTGAGCAAATTAATTTTGCACGGAAATCTACCTTTGGAATAAGTCGGCACAATCCGTGATAGTAGGGAAAGCAGACTGAGGCTTTGCTTCCGAGATTTCGAAATTCAATCAGAATTCCAGGCAGATAGGTTACGATAAACTGTGAACTTACGCTTTTTAAAGAAAGGTAAATATGAGCTGAGACAAAGTTGACCTCACTCGGATATCCGACTGGAGATGACAGGTAACAGGTTGTAGGGAGTGGCCGTGGCAATCCTCACCAACAGCACACTTTCCATAGGGGTACCGATGAAACGCTTTTCGTCAAGCTTAAACCAAATCGAAAAAATATTCCGTCCGAAAATGACTATGTTTGTTTTCTTTTGGACTCGATCATTTAGTGAAAGCGAAAATTTCCAGTAGTTTCTCACAAGTCTGTGTTCCATTCGGTTGTGTAGCGCCGAGTTGTTTGACATTGTCGTACCTGTTAAACATCATCCTTTATCATACACAATGCAAAATTTCCTCGAGCAGATTTGCCGTTGTCCGAAAAATAAACCAATATTTCGCTTCTTTCTTTCGGTTCTACCTCAAAACTTTTTCCAAAATCTGTCTCACTGGGCTGAGAAGTTGTTAGATAACTTTTGAGGTGTCGGTTCATTCTAAGGAACGAACGATACAACTAGGTACGTCCGAATGTAAGACTCGTCAGTTGACAAGCTACCTGACGAGCCTGTTCAGTTACTAGTGAGGGGGTGCTGTTCGAGTGTTATCAGAACCCAGCAATGGATACAAACTATACTAGTTGGGGCCTGAAGCGGTTTCGGATAATATCGCAGAAACTGATAGATAGATAGATAGATAGGTACACAGTCAGGTTTCTCAGTCGTCTACGGAACCCCACAAAGAACTTCTGAAGCAATTAATTTTCGTTCGCCTATTAAAACCGGCTTTCGATATCCACTAAAGACTGGTCCAATCACACCAGGTTTCCTCGGGGGCAGCGGGCACCGTTTGGTCCAAATTGTTTCATTTCAGCGGATAGAACTTGTACGGCAGGGAACCAGTCTGTCTAGTTTCTTCATTTGCAAACTCGTGAGAACTTCCGGGCAGTCATAAACATAGCAAAAGCACTAAGAGACAATTATCACACAGTGATTAATTCAGCTGAATGGTTGTTTCCTGAATGAATTGTAATTGCTTATTTTCTTCATTTTTACTTATTTACAATAGCTGTGTGATACATTGGCCGACTACTTCAATCACTTTATTTACATATATATATTGTAAGTAGTATCTGGATGAGCGAACAAAATTTTCCCGCGAGCACGGGCAGTTTAGCGATATGTATGTCCGGTACTCTTTCATCCAAGCATCCTTATACTTGTACGTTTCGAAACGGTATGTCTCATCAGAACCTAGTTTGTAGCTTCAGGAGTGTGCAGGAAGGCTCTTCGTCGAAGAGTCCACGGAAGAACCATAATTGTGATGCGTTGATAATCCTTTGTCTATTGAGCTAAGCCAACCTTAAGAACGAGGGCAGAATGGCACCAGGATAGATACAAATTGTTAGTAGTATCTGGATGAGCGATCGAAAAATTGATTCTCTCCAAATGACCAAGAATTATCAGCAAACTATAGTTGTGATTCTCTTGTGAACTCACCAACGAAGAGCTCTCATGCGCACTCCTGAAGCAAGAAGTTAGATTCTGATGAGAAGTACCAATTCGAATTGTACAAGTATAAGGATACTTGAACCAGAGAGTACCAGATATGCATACCTGACGAGCGACAATAACCGCTAAGCCGGTTGTGTGCTATCGAGAGAAAATTTGTTCACTCGTCCAGATAATCTTGACTACAAATATATAATACTGGTTCGTTCGCTGAGCTGGGCAGTTTGGTTGCAAACGTTTCATCATCAGCCGAGGTGACATTATTAGTGCTATGGTCTTGTGGCAAGCCGCAAGATGCAAGCTACTCAACTGAAGGCACTGAGAAACCTGCCCCGCTAGAAAATACAACCGGGGTTAATCTATAAATCAAGAGTCTAAAAACAAAATGGGTGAAATCCAGGTTGGTGAAATATATATTGAATCCAAGGGTATTCGAGGTGTTTGAACTGCACGATTGCCTGTCGCCATGACACATTATCTGGTTGGCTACCCAGGCTATCGCGAAGATGTACTGGATTGGATCACGTCACTTGCACGTACACTCACCACGTAATCAGAACCGATAGAAAAAGTGGATACCTTCTTTGCACAAATGGCAGCCGGGTCTCTATTTACAACAGAGGATAAATCCTAAGATTAAGACAAAAGCCGAGTCGTTATGCCCAATAACAAGGTTATTTTATAGCCTTAATTGAGATCATTTATTCACTTCAAAAGCCTTATTAGCCTGTTCACAGGCTTACTATTCGAATGTTAAGATATCGATGGGTGAATAATTTTGAAATCAATCATTCTGTACATGTATTTTGTCGAAATAAAGTCATTTTTGTGTATCGGCAGCATCATTATTGTTCCTCGATCGGGCAGTTAACGGGAGAGGACGAGAATTCACGAGGGATATAAAACTGGCAGTTTTTCGATTGTTTAAATTATCATCGGGTTGAGAGCACGATCCAAGAATTCAAAGTTGATACGAAATAAATTCAAAATTGGGAGAACAGTGAATATTTTTCAAGCAATTTGTTCTGTGGTGTTCCAAGAAATGGAGACATAATGAAAACTACTCGTTTATGAAGAATAGAAATTTGACGTTCTCAACGTTTTTAGACTTTGCTCGATTGGTAGATGCAGCATGGCGGAAAATTCCAACTCAACACATCGCGAATTCAAAGAAACATTTCGACGCAGCAGCTTTTGCCAATGGAACTGAAATCCATGTAATCGGGTGTTTTGACCCTCGGAGTACACCCAATGGGTTCAATTCCGATAATGAAGCTTTGAGAAACTTTTTCTTGTTGTTCGAACTATCATGATCTCTTGGAAGAGGAAGATGGAGTTGACCGTGAGTGTTGCATTGTAACCAAACCAAATTGTTTCTACTATATGCTTTTGATGATATTTCCGATATTTTATCTTTACAAGATGTTGGTATCGAATTTGTCAACGATGGGTAAAGTAAATTACAACCGGATCTTCATTAATAGCCGGGGTAAAACCGGGAATTGAAATAATAGCAGAAAGCCATTAGGTGAGCAAAATGCGATATTTATCCCTTTGGCGAGATGACCGTGAATTCACGATCCGTGTCTTACCAGAGGTATTCTATAACCAATCGAACGTGTTCAGTGTGAACAATGAAAGCATAAAGTGCTGACTTCAGAAGAAATATTCACACTGTTAGCGCTCGGAGTAGTATTTGTTGTTATTGTAGCTGTGGTAATGGTAATGATACTATTGTTACTCCTAATTAGCGCATTTACGACATTTAGGATTATCGAAAATATTTCCCAAACTAAAGTGGATATTTATCTTCTATCATTTACTTCCATTATCAATGAAATCTAAATGTACATTATTTTAAGAAAGGATGCCTCAGCCATCAGAATGCTGCCACGTCGGGGAATTGGACCTATGGTGGGAGGATTCGAATCCTCGACCTTCACGTCCAAGCAACTTGGGTGGGGAGAGGATTAGGGAAAGAAACTATTGTTCAGTGAACAAATTAGTCGACATGTGTATTGAAATCTGAGGCTCGTTGATGGATGAGATTGTTAGGATCGGAAATCACGATCCAACTGTTCGAGAGTGTTCGGAACGCTTATTTTTAAAAAGAAGTGAGTATGGCTAGTCCTATGGTTGATGCCACAAGCCAGTCGAGAACACCGCTTTTAGAGCGTAAGAGATCTCAGGTCAGCCTGAATCGAT
The DNA here is from genome assembly GCA_008360955.1 of Fasciolopsis buskii. Taxonomy (NCBI): domain Eukaryota; kingdom Metazoa; phylum Platyhelminthes; class Trematoda; order Plagiorchiida; family Fasciolidae; genus Fasciolopsis; species Fasciolopsis buskii. The sequence goes on along the minus strand of LUCM01007850.1, from coordinate 65,929 downwards.
CGATTTAACGATAACTAAATGAGTAACCCAGTTTTAGTCCGCGCTTGTCTGTTTGTGTCTGTGCCTTTGTGTCTGCCTGTCTGTCTGTCTATCTGTCTGTCTGTCTATCTGCACATGCCATGACGGCGAACGACGCTCGAAAGAGCCCACAGGAATGGGAACAGCAACCAACGGCAATTTGTGAAACAAAAGTGCTCTCCGACTTGATAATGCTATGCAAATTAATGAAAAGTAACCGACTCGGGTCGATTTTGAGGACTGGAAGCGTAGCGGTCGACTGGAAGCGGTCAACAGCAAATGTGTCAACATAGTTGATATCGGAGGAAACATGGATTCCAAAATAATTAAGCTATGAACTTTCGCTCAGTGTAATATAGGGGAAGAAGATATGGGATGGTCTCATTGACCTCATTTGAGATTTGGAGGCTGTGAATAGAAAATTCATTTTATGAAATGCAGTACAATTCTTAAGTTGTTTTTCAGCCATTTTTAATTGAATTTGATGTTTCCCGTGAGAGGCCGTCATTTTTGTGGTTTTCTCTCAACACGCTTCATGTGTGGCAGTTTCCGTTGTTTAAACTTTATCCAGGGAGCTGATGAACATTAGAAATTTTCCGACCGTAGATGAGGTGGATTCTGTGCAAGCAACTTCGAATCGTTCTGCGCGTCGTTTCCGTTACAGGCACTTCGGACCAAGCAAAACATCGAAATTCCCCACCCTACCGTCTACCCTACTGCGCATCGAAACTAATCACACGAGTTTCTCACGCAAAGCCACAGTTGAAGACAAACGAGAAGAACGTGCGAATCGGAAGCCCCGTCAGGATGCATGTAATGATTGCTAAGTCTGAATTGTGTCCACTCACCTCGATTTGTTGGCCTGCTGTGACCAATTGACGCGTGATCGGAACTTTTACAGCTCGTTGGAAACAGCCAACATTCGGCATGGTTGATTTACAACCAATCGTCACCCCCTTAATTAGGAGATACAACTCATTTTCTACAAAGTTTGTGTAGGGGAAGCGAAAATGCTAAAAGATTCCTCAAACCGGTAGCTTTTAATTACAACTGGACTTTTATTTTGTGAAAGAAGTGAACTGATAAACGATTCGGTTCGCGTAGCAATCTAGCGGGATCACATGGTAGACAAAAATAGGGCACTTTCAACATCTCGATTTTCCGAAAACAGAATGCTTATGGCAGTACAGATTGGCATGAACAGACTTCTAATTGTAAGAAACTTTATTGATTTCACGGCTGTAAGGTTGTCACATAACGAATGCCAGGGAAATCACCGGTGAATAAGGGTTGATCTACCGTCACAAATCTGTTTTGCCGGTTTATTTATTCGAGGATGGGTTTGTCAACAGACGGTTCTCTTACACATGAGTAAATTATTCAAGATTCGATATTACACTCAGTCAGTAAGCACTGTTGTTACTGTTATTCACTAGACACGTTCCTTGTTCGACCGGTGACATACGGGCTGTGCTGTAGAGCGGACAGTCCCTACTGCAACTCGCGATGTTCAAACAACGAAATTCCTGGCGCTTCAATCTAAAGGTTTCGACGACCTTTCGATGTCTTGAAATATACTCAGTAGATCACAAGTAGATCTTGGACGAGAAGAAAATTCTGTCCGATTTAAAGCTTCAGACATTTGCACATACAGTATTGGGTAACAGGGATCAAAATGTGTGGCTTCCACTTGTGTCGGGTGAAGCAGTTCACTCAATTTGATAGCTTGACAACCGAATGGAGTTTCACGATTCGAAAACCAGGTGTGAATAGATGTGTGCGCTAAAATGTGTCATTGAAGGCAGCATCAATTCTGCAGTTGTTGTTTGTTTATTCATTCGAAAATGTAAAAGGCAAAAGAAACATGTTAGGCATCGAACAGGACTTCGGGAGAAATGCCTTGTTGAATCACCAAGAAATAGTATCTGGATGGGTTTGAACGTAACTCAGTTCCGGTATATATTGTTCATTTATTTTTATTGCTGACCCAACTGACACCCATAATAATAATAATTTTATTTACAATAAACTGATCACTGATATTGGTAGCGTGGATAGGAATCTTTTTACTTAATTAGTCTATGAGAAAACAGAAGTTTCGCACAAAACTGGATGTTCACCTAGGTAGTTTTTTTTGCATCCAAGAACCATGTCCACCGAGGCCTAGAGGTAAAACACCTGCCCGGTAGGCAGAAGGCTGCCGATTCGTGGCGTCAAATTTTTAACTAATAGCCCGTAAGGGGATGATTACCCATTCTACAAGACGGAAATTAAAAATAAATAATTCAAAATATTTTTCGCGTTATGCAAATTAGATACGATTACTTTGATTAGGGAACTTTCCTAACCACGACAAAGTTACGGTCTTGCGAACAGAAACCAATACCGCGTTTCTACCCTACCTGCCAGTGCGCATACACGCAAACACACATGACGGTGACAGAAACTTGCCGACTGACAGGACCGCGGGACAAAAATATTGACTGAGTAGAATAATCAACAGAACCCCACCAATACTGTATTAGTATTTGTACTTGTGCATACATGTACATACTTGTGGGTGTGTATCCGTGTGCAAGTGCAAACCTAATCTGTCAGTTCACGACACAAATAAACAGACTATCAGACCACAAAAATCAGTGCTAATATGTACGTCCATCCATGTTTACCACCTTTTTCAGATGGGAAAATCGAAGCTCTGATTTGCCAGAAGCCAGTCAGCGAAATGATTCAATTTTCCTAGTGAACATGGGTTTCACTTTCTTGTCCAAACTCAAGTTTGTTTTCTTCAACATTCCTAGCCCGCTGAGGTTAAATGTTTAAATTAGAAAGAAAAGCGGGAGTGACATTGAATTCAAGGACAGGTTAATTTTTGTCCACTTCCGAGTTTCTGATCTGAAATTGTTATTCATGTGCTTTGGAAGCTCAACTCACTATTAGGAAACCGCGGAAGCGCTCTACAGTTGCGTCATTCGATGTTAGAAATCGTCAGAAGCCCATTTTCTTCAATCTCGAAATGGGAGCAGAACTGGAAATGAAAGAACGTCAGTCGAATGGTTCATTCATTCAGTTAATCGGACAGGTTTTTAACGATTTATTGAACATCACAGCGTACAACACCTAGTTGTTATTAATTTGCACAACCACGATCGCCTGATGCGTGGTAATCAACTCGCAAGATAGACGACTCCGTCCTCGGTAGCCCTTGACCGAAGCAATCGACTAGCGTCCCTGGTCCGCGTACCAGTTGGGGCTCGGCGGATAACCCTATTGGAATAACTGTCTGAAGCATCCACTGTTTCATACGTGTTAGATGAACGCTCAACCCCCCCCCTCCTCCCCATTGCTCCACATTCCCGAATTATGTCCAAATTGTTGGAAATGGTCACCTGACTAATAATCACGTTCCCATAGATCTGAGATGCAGAACAACCTATTAGTGCACATTTGTGTAACTTTTTTTTTACAATATCTGCTGATTGTCTGTGGGCGCATTCAGATTCGGGCACAGGAAGGTCTTTGCCCGTACAACTTCGTCTCGATTCTCGAACAGAATGAAATATGCTTTGGTCAATGGCCACGACCACAAATCCTTTGCATCGATCCAGTCAAGGCACAGACATAAAACGCAGAGATTTTAGTAAACCACGTGACAAAGGACAACTATTCTTCTTTCTTCTTATTTATGGTGAATGACTGAATGAATGTCAGTTCTCCACTCAATGGTTCTAGTCTCCTTAGAGCTGAAAATAAATCATAGAAACACAACAATCAACGATTCTGATTGCCACTTTCAATTCATTTGGGCCTTGAAGGCATTTCTGCGCGAAAGAAGGATAGGATGGGAAACTGACTGTGTTTCGTGTGAATGCTAAACAGAATGGACAGTGGATGAGAAAAATGCGTCTTGCTATGCCATTATAATAGAAAAAAATGCACCCTAATCACAATCAATCTAGTTTTATTGTCTCCCAGTTAATTAGGCTCAATGAAGAAATATTTGTGTCGGACGAACTTATCATAAAAGTCTCGACTTGAATGGGAAAATAATTACGGTTGTACAGCTCATTTTCAGTGACAAAAATAGCTAGATAGGCTCATTCACCGCTTTTGCATAGTTTGTCGTTTCTAATCTGCAAATAGCATGTCAAGTCACCAAGGTAAGCTCTAATAATAATAATAATAATAATAATAATAATAATAATAATTCGTGATTCAAAACAGGCACAATACTTCCGCGGGTTTGTGACTGCCGGTTGTGAAAATGACTGGCGGTACAGGAATTCGAGCCAGTTCTATTCCCGCCCGAAAGTCCAGACATTAAAAGCTTGCTTGCCGTCAGACTGCAGCTTACGTCTTTCACAATGCTATACCATTTTCAAAAATACGGTATCTCATAGTAAGCTGGCGATGATGAGACCTACTATTTTTCAACTGATTCTTCCTTTGAAATTCTGTCTGTTCATTGTAACAGTTGAGTTAAATAAAAAATCATAAAATGGTGCTCATAAAAGTAAACTTCTTTCTTCAGCTTTTTATTTCTTCCAAATGCATCATTTGCAGAAAACATTTTAAGACCAAACAGAGGACCTCAAACAGAGGAGGCTGGTCAGGGGTGAATGAAATCGAATTTTCGACCCTCTGGTTAAGATGCCATAATTCTGACCACGTGACTATCTCCGATCAGTATCGATCGAGACCACGGATTTGTTCCCTCTGTAGAAATCTTTGCTCATGACGGGGAGTATGATTGACAAAATCACAGGAATTTGATTGTTGTTCAACCGCCTAAGCGGAAAACACTGAAAATCCCAGATACAGATCGCTGTCAAACCATAGTAATTGAAATCAACGTCGACTGTTACGTTTTGCCTGCTTATTAAGCATCCATATGTCTCTACTTATCGTCTCATAACTGAAACTCGACGACGAAGCTTGTATAACCGTTGTGAAACACATCAGTTCGTGGGAAGCAGTGGACTGAGCATAGGACGACTGAATTAATGTTCTCGTCGCAAGTGCACATATGTACTTGTGTGTATGTGCATGCCAACATATGTCACATGAGAAGCGGACATCTCTGAGGCCAAATATCGATCGTCATGCGTAAGAAACACACCGTCAAAGGTTATGACAAATCCGTTCCAGCATACATTAGAAACGACTTGAATATGAAGCATTTACACACCAGTCTGATAAAACGATGGAATATTAATTGGCAATTACGAACTCAATCTTTCATCAATTCATCTGTTTATATGATACAGGAGAATAGATCGGTCTGATTTGACCTTTTGTTTACCAAGTCCGGAAGTCAGTAGGTTTCAGTTATGAATGATATAATGTTAATAACACAGCGTTGTTGGCAGATGTAATGTGCAAACGTTTCGACTACCGTGGGTAGTCTTTGTGAAGGCAAGTTTTGCAATCAAATGCAATTGTCAGTCGGTTTCAGTTTCTGAATACTGGGCTAATGGAACACGTTGTAGATAGGGGACCAAAATCCCCCGGGCTCAGTGCATTCTGAGTGTCGTATTCTGATAATTTTGAACATTTCTTCTCGGACAAGCTCCCAAGAGATCGGCATGCAAGCATATGAACTGATAAAATCACACGTGTTACCGAACAGACACCATCAGTCACTAACCAGCGCGACTGAGAGACATGGAAGGCCCAAATACGAAGTAAGACATCCGTAAGTGGGATCATCTTAGTGAGGAGTATACACAACTGCAAATCAGAACTTAATCAAAAGTTTCATAACCAGTGCGGAAGAACCTATGCGGCCACTCTATGATTAGTTATTTTGTCAGCGGTTAAACAATTGATAGCACAGTCTCTTAACTGGCGTAACAATATAATAGCAATCAGTTTATTGACTTATTTCTAGTTTTAATATGATTAGTATGTCATATTTATGGAAGGAGCAATGACCACAGGCACGCTGCCGAATAGGTGGGAAATTACGTCCCTGAACGGGGAGTCGAATCCGCAACGCTCACACTTAGACGCTCTAATGTTACCCGTTTCATCACCACCGTACATTCTAGAGAATGAAGATTTATGATCAAAATATGTCATTCGGACCCAGGTTGAGCAATTCTTTCACACTGAATTCTCCGTGAAAGTTACATTATTCATCCAAGGATTCCAGCTTAAGTTTTCCCATTTCGTGTACCAGTCTTTTTCGCTTTGTTTTCCTTGGATCAATCGAACTTTCGGAATTCCTTTTAATCGCGTATTATTTCTAGGTCCATACGGATACCCATTCGAACTGTTATCTCCTCGGCAGTAGCTAGGAGAGGATGTCCGGTACCCAGTGCCAATCTTCCACCAACTGTGTAGATGAGGTGGCAAATCTCTTTATCATACCAGACTGCCTCCATTTCTCTCAGATATAAGGGTTGGATGTTTGTTTATTTCTTATCAACCTTCTGTTTGTTAGATCGGGGTGATATATCCCAATTATTTGTCTGAACAGTTAACCTTCTTGTGATACGGCTTGTGTCTAATTCGCCCCACAAATGCAACTGAGCAACACACGTAACTGGAGACTGAGCTGGCAAGTTGCACCGAAATAAGACTTGGTCGAGTGGTAAACCAACCAAAAAGCTCCGAATTTCAAAGGCAATGTGTCACTAACTTAGGTCGACCATAAACTGCACATTTGCAAGGCTTTGCATCCTGCCAGCTGCCGAAAGAATAACGCCATACTAATGAGAACCTAGTCGTCGTCTCGTATTCTGTTTTATACCGAACTCACGAGTTCACCTGCAGTTACACGGACGCTTTCATTGACCCAGCAGACTGAAAACTTGGCTAAATCGATTTCTCACTAATGTCCACTTGTATTTTGCACATTTTCAAATTAGGAATGGATGCAGATCACGAAAGGTTGAAACAAATCAAAAAAATTTATTTCGATCAGAACTGTGTACGATGTATCCGTCGTTCTGAACTTAAGTTACCCGATGTCAATGCTTCCGTGGTTTTCAGTGTGCCTCTTGAATTCTCTCCTGGAAGATAATGATGATCCATAGGCAGTTGCTTGAGAAGATCGTACTGTATTTGCCTAATACCGGTACTACGTGTTGTCTTTCGTAGTTTTACACGATCTCAGTAACCACTGTTTGTAAACATATATGCATATATTTATATGCACACATATATTTAGAGAGAGCGATGAGCTCGGAAAGGGGGAAACGCTATCCCAGTAAGAAATCGGAAAGCGAGATCGGAACACGCGCGAAAACATGATGGCAAATCGGAAACAACCGGGCAGCATGAATTCCGACTTTGCTCGGAACAAAAATCTCTTCAGGCGAAATCAGTTTGCACCCGAACCGTATTCTAACAGTTCCCGTTTCGTTCTTACGAACAATTCGATTTTTAGCACAATCCACATCAAAACCACTGAGTTATCAATAATTCCAAACATTTGTCAAGTATCGAAATTCTTTAGATCAGTTATAATATCCGTATTGTGTGTAGCGACCCTAAGGAGAGATCGTTTCGAAAGAGATCGATCATGTGATAGACAACGATCAAGTGTCTTGCAAAACCAGAGTCGGATGAATGCTGTACTACGCAACATCGACGTTTAAATTGAGCCACTGAGAGCCAGTGCGAATAGGCTGGTGGTCGCGATGTTTTACTCTGCTTTGTTCATCGGGAGTTCTCGTCATTTCTCCGATATGATAGATACGTATTGCCACGGCTCGCGAACGAACAGAATACGTTTTCGCTGTTGACTTGGGCCTGAATGCAGTTTTATAAACTAATTTTTGGTGACTCAAATGCCCCAAAACTCAGTTTGAACGTAGCAGCACAGAACAGTAAGTAGTTTTTTCTATCGGAATGAAGTATTTTTTAAGATCGCCAGTCGCCTTTGAAGGACTGACTCCAGTATCATCAAAAATAGCCGAGCTCTGACATTCGGTGCTCTGTTTTACGGGATTTAGGTATCGTATATACAAAGCGGTTACCTACTCGATCACGTCAGGTTTGTTGGATAAGTTGTGCCTCACAGGATGTTAGTGCAAAATTTATCACGTGAAAAAATGTTTGTCAAGTACTAATTAACGAGTTCGTTCATCGAGTAATATCGTTCAAACCCACCATTAGAAACCATGGAACCACATAAATTTGTCTTATTCAACCGTGCGTATCTACCTAACCGGAAATGGGAAGCAGAATCAATTAGACTCAGCGGAATCCATGGGTGTTCACAATACCTGACCAAAAATAGGCCAATGGAGACGAACAAAATGTCCAATGCCATTCGGGAAGAATTATGCTAAGCTGCACACATCCTGATGCCATCATTCCGGTCAGATAAGTGGTTACGAATCTGATGATTGTGTAATCAATAGCTAGCTGCAATACAAAAAACACATAAAACTACCAACTTTTTTCTCCCCACCATTGATGTTTTTTTGGAAAGCAACACTGTAGACTGGTGTCATCACAAGTGCAATAATAGCATTTTGTTTGCAAAAGGAAGCTACCTTTCTCAAGTGGAGTAAATGTTGCTGTATGTATTGAGGCCGAAGTCCAGAACTGTTTTTTCTTTTCTCTCTCTCCCTCTCTCTCCCCCTGTTTATCCCAGTGCGTGTGTGTGTGTGCTTCTGTTTTGGTGCGTAAATCTTCCCTTTGTAGGAAACTAATTGGAGTTAACCAACACGAATTTGCCAGACAAAGAATTGTGACACAATGTACTTTGTCGGTTTTCACGTGCAGTACAGTTGTGCAAAACGGAAGTGAACGGACCAATTCGAAGGTGCACGAGGCCCGATTATTATCATCTCTTTTCTGATTGATCATTCGGGTCATAAAACTCCCATTGCAAATGGTTAAGTTACTTTCACTACTAGCCTGGGCAGAGGTGTAGATAAATGCCCGAAGTTGGGTGGGCTTATTCTAGGTAGGAAAATAATGTGAAATGCGCCTGCGTGTATTTGTGCCTGTAGGTATTTGAGCCTAAGATGAAATTCCAAAGCCGATCACGCGCATGTCTAAAAACTAGTAGAACTTTCCAAACGATCACATGACTTATTTGGCAGTTTGCCCACGTTCGCCATCTTCCGGACGACGGTGATGATGATGATGATGATGATCAATAGGAAAATTTTGCAAATTGTCCATTGAAGGATTTGACTGTAAGAAAGTAAACCATTGCCTTTCAATGAAATTCCTCCGTGGAACACCTGTTTTTTACTGTGGCATGAAAAATGTTATTCGCGAATTAATCTCCGCTATACGAGACTGAAACCTGCACATTTTGGTTGTCTCGGTGTCTAGCAGCCGGCTTTTGTCAGCTGCCGTTATGTCTTTGGATTAACCACAATGTATATCCAAAAAGTACAAGTCCTATATATATATATATATGGATTTGGGCAGCATACAGCACTGATACTCACCTCCGTCTGGGCGACGGATGGGAGTTATATTGAAGTGGAAATCAAACGACCGAACTCATTGCAATGGAGACAAAAAGAAATTGAATAGTAGAGACAGAGGATCAATGGTGCCGGATGTCAGCATCGCGTATTATTCTTTTCAACCGGCTTACACAAAAAATCCTGAGAATTATGAAATACAATGTCATCGGCTCCACCGTACAGTTAAAGAGATTCACTACAGTTAACGGCCAAACATCATACGCCCCTAAGATTATTTTATATAAATGGACGAAATGTGTAATGCAGAATGTTACCACTCGGCCACGTGAGTCTTTTTCCGGTGCTACTTATCTGAGCAGATGGTACCTAATGATTCAAAAAAAGAATTGTCTGACTTCGTGCTTACCACAGTAAGACATGTGCTGTCGCGATTTTGCTATCGTATTCACTAAGGTGTAGAGCTGATCATTTGCGAGCTCTGCGAATTCTCTCATCTCCGTTGCGGGAACGCATCACATGTGTAGTCGGATGTGGCAGGGAATGAGTGAAAACTCTCACGTTTGTATTCCACTTTTTTCCAACATATCACATGCATGCACCCACTCACGCATATTTACTTGGCAATTTTGACGAGGAATGCGTTGGAAATTGTCCAACCTACCTACAAAACAATGTCCACTCTTGTTCGTAGTAATAAATACAATGTGAGAATGCTACAAAATACTCTAGAGATATGAGCTCTGATTCAAATTTCAAAATCGAAAGTCTTTTTCGCAGTTCTGAAATAGTTTCCCGGTGCACATGGACACTATCTTTAGATGAGGTTTCATGAAAGACAAATAAGATTATTATGAAATATTGTATCCAGTTTTGAGAAAACGAATTCGAGAAAAACTCTAGGGGGAGTAAGTGGCTTAAACAGATTGGGCAATTCTCAGATCCCAGTGTGATATGTTGGTTTGATAGTCATGCATTCACTGGAATTCAGAGGACAAAAACGAAAGTCTAAATGTAAATGAATAAAAAATAATGTATGCTCGAATTTGTATATGAGTTATGTTTTGCTGGAAATCAGCGACAGAGGTGTTATTCTACTTGCAGGAGTGGCACGACGATCGGGAACTAGTCCACCAGTGAATAGGAGACACATTGGAACAGAAAAGTAATTGCGATCGTTTCGAAGTCGTTCAGCAGGCACCTCATCCTGACCGAATTCGCCTATTTACAAGCTTGCACTTGAATTATTTATCATGAACAAATCCAAGCAACCGAGCAGACTGGGAAGCATGCTCACACTGTCATGATCTCATTGTTCAGTGATAGGATTACTTGTTGAGTGTGCATCCGAATTTCGAATTCGGCGAAAACAAGCGGACAAACTACATCTACTCGAGCACAATTTGCACTTACCTAGAGTCGTGGCACGTTCAGTAAGAGAAAACATCGGTCGGAATAGGTGAATCCGATCGTCCCGCTAGATACAAAAAGGATGACCGTGATAGATCGAGCGAAAAGGAGCCGAGTCTTTGACGTGCCACGGAACCCAAGTTCTATCGTGCCGCTCTTCCATCAATGACAAAATAGGTACTCGTGCTCGGTTAAATTCTTGTGAAAATAAATATTAACATCTCTTTACATCTAATTACTACCATGGAATCAAGTGTCGTAAACCACCCTGGAATCGTGAATTCCAACTTGAATTCGTCTTCGAGTGAAAAGGACGGGACATTTTGTTACATGTTTACAGTCTCCAATCATTATTTAACCGCTTTTATTTTACCACAGAGGTGGTAGTTGAACACATCAAAAATTGTCGTGGAAAAAGTCAGCATTTATTGAGGCTCAGTTTACGCCAACAAATATGTGAACATGTATGATCATGTTATGTGCAAATCTGATGTTCATTAGAACAGTATTGTTAGAGAGTTTTGTTAGTATTCAACGTTTCCATTATTCCAGACTAGTTTGTCGATCGGATGTGATTTGCCGAAGTCTTGCTATTTCACGTTTGTTCAACGACCGGCAGTGATCAAGTGGATAAGATCTTGGCGTTTGGACGTGAATGTCGCGGGTTCGAATCCTCTCACCGCCGGTTAACTTGCCCACTTGGCAACCCTCTGTTGGGATGATGGCAAATGATGGCCACATCTGGTTCTGTTCATCAATGTTAACTAATTTATAAAATTGCATTCAGGCCCAATTCAACAGCGAAAACGTATTCTGTTCGTTCGCGAGCCGTGGCAATACGTATCTATCATATCGGAGAAATGACGAGAACTCCCGATGAACAAAGCAGAGTAAAACATCGCGACCACCAGCCTATTCGCACTGGCTCTCAGTGGCTCAATTTAAACGTCGATGTTGCGTAGTACAGCATTCATCCGACTCTGGTTTTGCAAGACACTTGATCGTTGTCTATCACATGATCGATCTCTTTCGAAACGATCTCTCCTTAGGGTCGCTACACACAATACGGATATTATAATTGATCTAAAGAATTTCGATACTTGCCAAATGTCTGGAATTATTGATAACTCAGTGGTTTTGATGTGGATTGTGCTAAAAATCGAATTGTTCGTAAGAACGAAACGGGAACTGTTAGAATGCTGTTAGAGATTTTTGTGCAATGGAACTACGACGTGTACGCAAAACGGATATTCAGTGTGTCACATTTGGTCTCGCATAGGGAGTTGAGCCCCACCTATCTTTTCCTAATATCTTCAACGGAATACCTCTCCTCATCCTACAAATGACGTTTGTCTTTGAGAAAATCGCGCACCTGCCAAAATGATCAGTTTGATCATATACTTAACACGGGTCGAAAGCTGTCTCGTTTTATCATGACTTACAGTTTTTTTAAAGCCAAGTCGAGGAAATCTGAGTCTTACGCATTACTTCCATGAAGCGAGGACGCTTATGTTCGAGCAACGTGAGCTTACATGTACTTTCTGTTCTTAACGTTTGTATTTGCGGAATCTGGTTCTGCTGTTCGAACTTACGTCCGCCCTCTAGTATTGAGGAATTCACGAGCATGCCAGTTGTCATCGCAAGTCCTTCATTTAGCCCGTCACTAGAACAAATAAAACGTTATCTGTTACCTAGCCTGTTAAGATGGCGAAACTGTCCAGAAGCCGAATTGCGATAGTCTGGCCAGGTTTCATGTTTTCTAGAAGAAGGCAAAAGCATCTCTTTCAGCTCCGTTAGACCCCCGGATAAGGCTGACAGCGGTGCGAAAGCACTGCTAACATTGGTCAGTCTCTTCGTCAATCTGATTTCGTTTTCTTCTCCGCAAGAGGGTGAAACAAGGGAGCAGAAGTTCACAGGAGAAAATAGATAAAAACTAGTCTGACAGACGACACGTTGAGATGGGTGACTAGATAAGTTCTAGTTTCCCTAATTTATTGTTGGCTGGCAGGGCAAATTCAACCAATAAGCCCTGATGAGATGCATTGTTTCCCTGTTATTTTTTGCTCCGAAGAAAAATTACACGTCTATCACAGTCGTACTGCACACTGAATATGCGCCGTGTCGCAGAGATCGATGGTGCTCTTTTTCACTGAAAAAAATCGAGTGTGCGAAAAAGGCACACAGATTCATTGAATCACAAAACAGATCCAGTTCTCAAATCTGTGGTGGTTCGTTTGTAGTGTTTTCTTCCGATATACTCTCCCGCAGGAGTCCTATCCTTATTAGGTTGAACCATAGCTCTGAGATGACGGGAACTGGTTGTTGACGTGCAGTCCATCAATTTTTGTTTGTTTATTGATAAGGAAGTTTTTCATATAGTCACTGCTGCATCTTTGAACCGCTGCTCGCCATTCTTTCGTACTGGGAGTTGACCGTACTCCACTCGTCCAGTTTCAGCTCCGAGTTAGAACGCGGGTGACAATCGCGCTTACCGGACGACCTTTGTCTGCTTCACTGAGAAACCACTCGAAAGTGTATTTTTATGGGGGATGTAAACGGCTAGTCTTTCAAATGGGTTCGTCAAAAATTTTACTTTTACTCTTTACATTCATTAATCGAACTGGACACTGGATTCGTCCTCTTTGTAAATCACCATAGCACCGAAGTTGTTTACCATCGCAGTGAGTAAAACTTAGGATATGTGTACTGAAGCAGTTTAACAGGGGCCATTCAATAGCTTTTGTTTTCCTATGTTTCACGCATCCACGTCACTTTAGAGAGCAAATTTTTGTCCAGGTGTTGTCAGTTTCCAGGCTAAGAAATAACGTGCTATATCATATCATGATACCGTTCGTTAGTTTTGGGGTAGCAATCTTGGGAACAGTTTTTCATTTTGCGTTTCAGATAAAATCACAGCACAGAAATGCGGTTAAAATAGCAACTGAAATGACATTTGATGTGATTTTACCGGTTTAACCCAGGCACCTAACTGCTGTTCAATCTAAACCCTGATTATTTTGACCGAATTGAATTTGTCATTTATCACACTATTTATCTGCATTCCATTTGGTGTGTAAATGGCGGTACAGCAATGGGACGAAACGATTTTCTATGCTCCTATATTGGGATCAGAAAATTACTCGCCCAATCTTTATCTCCCAATCTTAGACTTGTTAACAAGTCACGAAATCCTTTTTTTCATTTCTAACCCCAGCATCCCTGGGTCCAGTCAACGATACTAACCTTCCGTAGTTCTTATTCTTAATGGGAAATTCTGTGGACACTTCAAATGCTGACGTCTAACTGGGCTCTGTTCTCCCTCCGAATTGCTTGACGGTCTCGTATCAGCATTGCATTATTAGCTCCACGTTTTATGCATTTGTTCTTGTCCAAGCGGCGTAATTTCTTAGAGTACCTTCCCTTAAGTCGTGTTCCCTTGAGTTGGTTAATCCCATTATTCACATTGTGAACTGACATTACCTCATCTGTTTTCACTGCCCATAAAACAGTTGACGGATGCGACAGCCTTACAACCTTTCTTCATGAAAAGAAAATGGCGATTTCTGACCTTAAGGTTCTTTGGCTTCCTGGTTCGCGATTCGTGGCCGCAGTTCTAGCTTGCCGTTTTTTGGGGATTTGGTTGCATCCACTCATTCTCACATTCGGATGCTGCTAACTCACATAAACCTTTCTAACTGGTTCGTGTTGATGGTAGCGTTTTTACGAGTGCTAAATAAACGTGATGCAGACACCAAAATGTTCTCGGTACCACCAAAATAACATCCTCTCCATAATTTCATAACCGTTATTATATCTGCATAGCAGCTGATTTCTAGCGCTCTTCGCTTTGTCTAATCGTGCGGCCAGTGTGCATGAGTGTCAGGCTAGAATCGCAAAACGCGACTGGTGTGTGAATTTCTAGGGGCAGTCGTTCACATTCTGCGGCCTACTGCACGCACACAAACACAGACACATTGGCCTCAGGCATTGGCGAATACGGAGCACTGAAAAATCTGCCACTGCATGGTTAGTGAGACACGTGATCTCAGTCCACCTCTATGACGGCTGGTTTTTTGACATTCCCTTCACCAATGTTATTTTTGGAGCACGGATACAACCAATGTGGTACCAATAAGCACATCTTATTCGGATCAGCGATTTACATTTCGGCTTTCAGTTCCGTTTCCACCAAATTTCGCTTCGGCTAAGGATTCCCTAATTTCAGCTACCGAAAACCCATTTCGTTCGTCACCATAACAGGTTAGCAGTCAGTTTCCGATCGTTTACTAGCCATCTCCGGCGCCGGTACTGGGGAAAACGATTGACAGTCCGCCTATTGTTTACTACCTACAGAAAAAAATGTGTAGGGCGCCCCGAGCAAATATACGCTTGCCTCATCAATGGAGATTTTGTGACGGGGAGACTTAACGGGTTATTGGACTTTTGTTTTCCACTAGGCCTTGGTTCTCGGTAGGCTTTTGTGTACAAATGGCAATTCGCTATCGCTCAACCGGGTACAATCCTGACCTACTGGGACTTAATGCTGTTCTGTACCACTCTGAGGTTTTGTTTGACGGCATCCCCTTGTGTAATGACACCTAGCGGCTTTGGGAAATGTCCTTTTCACAACATCCACGTTTCAGACATGTCAAAAAGAAATCCATGCGGTATGCGGCTGCAGCTCAGTGCATACTCCCCATCCCCGACCCATTAATAGCGGCACTGAACGCAATCGTTGGTTGGTGTTGATGTCCTGCCTAACCTATTTCCGTTGATTTGTGATAACCTCTCTGGACATCTAAACAAGAAGGTAAACTTTCAAACTGTCTATCCGAATTTCCTCAGAACGCTTTCAGTACTGTTCAGAACATGCGCAGTGAGCTGAAATTTTTTGGTCAATCCGAAGCGTTTTCTTTTGGTAAACGGTGTCATTCAAACTAATGAAGCCAGAGAATGATGATGATGATGATGTATGTACCTAAAATGAATGGAGAAGTAAGAAGGAAACGTCTTACGGTACTTGCACTGAACCTTACACATTGGATTTTACTCTCATTCCAGACGCCTGGAAGGTAGTTTTGTTTGCATGGTCGGTCGGCGGTCAAGTGACCTTACTTAAGCTAGTGCAAGTGACCCATAGATAATGCGCCTGATTGTGATATCATCACTCAACTTACCATAAAGAAACCATGGAAGCATTGTACAACTGTTTCATCCTTGTTAGGAATCATCACCAGTGCATATCCACCGCGCCCGAACTGGAACGCGAACCCGAACAAGGACGAACGATTCTAAGTCGAACGCCTTAGCGATTACGCTACCGGGCAGGCTCTGAACGGTTTGTTGAATTTCACCACATGATGTTGCACCTATCCGTCACTGATTTGCACGGGTACTGTCCGCTAGCTCATAGCGATCAACCCCTACTGATGGATGACTTCTGTGCAGGTAGCCTAAGTGCGACGAAGGCTTTGGACATGACCTACAGAGCTTGATTACTTGATACATTTTCGGGCGCGGTGGATATGCACTGCTGATGATTCCTAACAAGGATGAAACAGTTGTACAACGCTTCCATGGTTTCTTTACGGCGAGCTGAGCGATGATATCACATGGTGACTCATTTCCTGAAAACATTCAATCTCATGTTGCTAACATGTACCAAAATGATTTTGTCCAACCGCGTCTCGAAGGCTAGACCACATCCGGTGGACCTAGATAAAATATAGTTTCCATAGTTAGCTCGACTTTATCATCTGTAACGTTTTCCACATTACTTGTTGTCAAAATTATACGGAATTGTTTAAAAAAATGCCTCGTTTTACATTAATTGGAAAGCCTACACCTGGGAGTAAACCGTAAGGTAATCAAATCTAATATTACAGGTGTGTCCATGTAAGATGCAGTGTATTTCAGATTTATGTGGATGTTACCGGAAAAAGGTAGTCGCGTGGTACTTTTGGACGGTTTTGACAAATTATGATTAATTCGGACGTAATTCCTTACTAATAAGGAAAATGATATAGTTAGTTCATGATACCATTGTGAGTCTGATTGGAACAATCTGTGGCTTAGAATCCGGTTGAGCTTCGACACGTGAAATAATTTCCAGCTAATGAAAACTAATTAAAATATAGCATACTGACTGGACGGAAATATTCAAAGCATGAAATCATCCGACGGTGATCAAGCGAATAAGGTCGTTCGACGTGAAGATGACGGGTTTATATCGCCCCACTGTCAATCAGCTTCTTCACTTAGCGCCCGTCCGTGGACCATGGGTCTCTTTCTGAAACTGATGCTCTTTATTTCACCAGCAAAGGAAGCAACAGACAAAAAGATAAAATATCCACTGTTTCAGTATGGTACACGCAGACCTTGCCCAGGGGCTTTGGGGTTGAAAGTAACTGCAGTTAATACACGGGTGTTTCATTTATCCTTCACGATTCGGTCAGTCAAAAGCAAATTGCATCAGAGGTTGTTATTGCAGGGCAAAAAAGGATGTGATTTTGATAACCCATTCGAGGTGGATTATTCCACCATTATGACAGATTTCAGTGCTTTCAGTATCGTAACTCACTGGGGATTTCCAAAAATTAGGACTCGATTAGAACCATTCCATGCTCTACGCCAGAGCCGGCAAACAAGACAGTGTTGCAAATTTGTCATTCAATTGGAGCTTTTTTGGAACCCGATGCTCTTGACCGAGTGGTAGTAAAAGGAACCTGATCTAAAATGCCAGGTATTACTAACGTCAAAAAGATACGCTACTGGTTGCTGATATTTTTTAAACATGCATACCTCAATGCAAGTCGTTGTCATTGAGTAGTTTTGCATTCCGCAATGTAATCAACTGGATGAACATATCATTATTATTACGCACACCATGGAATGTTTTGAAGAGGGACCAGAGGCAATTTAGTTGTCGTTACCATGTGTGCAAAAATTACAACAACACAGTGAAAACCACTATGGCAGCATTCGAGATTCCAAATCATATAAATTCTACCATCCACTGGAAACGGAAACCTACGCTTGTTGTGCTCACGAAAATATTATCCATACCTTGGAGTAGTCAATGGTAATGCCTTAATGTCAATGGCAGAGCCCTGTTGATGAAGAGCATAGATAGCCCACCCGTCGACTATCGAGGGAATGCATTTCCAGCGTAGGTTTTATGATGAACCAGCTCTGAGGTAATGACTATTAATTTGAGGGACATCCCATTCTCTATGTCTGTGTGTGCATGCATGCTCACGTGTTTGCATCCAGGGATACACAACGACCACATTAGTCTTGGGCTGACGATGAAAACTCTGAGACCAAAAGATTACCCGAATTCTCGTATGTGTTCCTAACAAGACGTGAGACCAACCAACAATGTCGCTTTAGTCACCTGCTGATGTTTGCACTTGACTCAACCAGTCCTACGTAATCATTACATCCCTGCCTCTATTTTGTGCCACAAATTACACCCCACGGATAGCAAAGATGCATAAACAGGGTTGAACAGTAGCCCTCTGTTGCATACACCTCAAGGTAATCACACATTTTCGTTGCTCATTTCAGAAGGCTATACTACTTTCCACATTAGCTCGGAATTATAGGCATTCACAAGTTGTCTAACCTATTCAGAACCACCATCCGACTGCTTCATTCAAATTTCATCCACATGGGTCTGAGGCACGATAAGTCTTACAAGAGTACACGTGGGGGCTGATTATCTTTCTGTTATCCTGCAGGTTTTTCCTAGATGTAAGCTTACCAGTTATTGTGAAAGTAAGACGTGCATAAACCACTTTGAATATTTTCGGCAAGAGCCCGATTAATTTTGATAGAGTACCGAAGTATAAGGTACAATTGAGAGTAGAATCCCTGTTCTCTAACTTATCCACGATGACTAACCGACTCACAAAGCCTACTTGTCAAGGGTAGGACAGCCTAGTGGTGTTTTTCAAGTCCTGCAAAAGTATTTAGTAACTTTTCTATGCTCATTTAAACTGCAATTTGGCATGGACTACTTCCAGAATTGTCAGTAGACAAATTGACGGGAAGTCCGGAGCGAACGGTTAGAAATAAGATTTGGACAATTAAACAGGATTCTTAGGCCCGAGATTAACTTTTCGTTTATTTTGTTTACTTGGAGGTATAGCAGCACTTCTGTGAGCAGTGAAGACTAGGTTGTCTGAAAAAAACTTCAGAATTATTTTAACAGGAATTGTGGATCACACTGTAAAGTGAACTTCCAAGGTTTACGATGGCATTTTGGAAGAAAATGATTGGCAGATCATTTCAGGGTCAAACTGAATCCCGTATCACTCAGGTGAACACTCATTTTTCCTACTCAACTAAAATCAGAGGAACAGAACACCTAGGAGAGTTGTTCTAATTTACATTTGTGGTAAAAATTGCTTCCAGACTAGAGCATATTTGTTATATTTCTTCGGTCAAACATACTGCTCGACCATTACCATCACCGTCACCAAAATGCCTTTCTGGCAAACGTTCTGACTGATGCAGTTCAAAAATCTTTCGAGTTTCTTTTAATCGCGTCTAAAATTCGGTCTTAAACCACGTACAACAAACCAATAGCTTTGTACTCAGCACTTAGACTTCTTTGGGACAGGTAATGAGGACATTATGAGTTAATGTACACACTCAGCCTGACTACGTATGTCATCGAAATTTCAGTCGAACTCCTTGATTGTCAATCAGTAGTGAAATATGGTCCTACCTACCACCAATAGCCCGATGAACAACCCATTTTTGGCCTCCAACCATCAAATATCCCTCCATAAGAACCACTCTTGAGCAGACATGCTCAATTTCAGTTTACTTTTGCACAAAACAAACAGACACATTTTGCCCCAGCCCTACCCTATCATTGTTTGTTCCAGTTACTACACCACCGGGTCCAGATAACACTACCGATACGATTGTTTTCTCTGCTCGAAACCTAAACCAAACGAAGTACGTGAATTGGTAATCAAAGACGAGTGGAAGTTTGTACAAAAATCGTTATTAACCTTAATCTGACAATTTGATGAAACCCGGAATTTTAAATAGAAGTTAGACGGAGATGGTTATTGCCGTCGTCGTCGTCGTTGTTGTTGTCGCTGCGGTCAGCTTCGACGTCGACGCTAACCTGCATTCTCGCTTCCACTCCTATTTGGTTCAGTATACTCGTCTGTATAAGCACCCGTAATTTACACCGTAATTTTTAGTAGATCGTTTATGCCCGGATGTAATGAAAAAGACCTAGGGTTTCTGCAGCCAACATAACCCAAAAATTTGGAACAGCGAAGAACTACATTCAGTTTCAGTAGTTTGTTTGTGACCGCGAGTCGGCAGACGGTGAACTAGCGTCTACAATTGACATGGTAAAGATGCACACACTGAGGCTGTCAAAATTCCAAAAACTTTTGAGATGGTTGCGGATCGTTTTACCAAGACTATGCAGTAAATCAGGAAATTGTACATTGGCCGTATCCAGTAGGCAACGAAGTTGGAAACTGTTGCCGAAAACAGATTTCTTTCGCCATTGCTAGAAATTCTTTACCTGTAATTCTGACTCACCAGTCATAAGTCCTTACAACAAACTCCTTGCTGAAGAAACTCTAGCAGACGTAGAATTAAAGCCATAAACGAAAAATTGCCTTCTTTGATTTGATGTGAAAACAATCGAGCCACCTTTGGTGGTTAAATAAACAGGTGATTAAACGGTCCACCGCGTTCGGTCGACACAGCGACTAACATATGGATGAGACTAGTTGTTTTTATTTCGTTGCTTTAGACCTTCAGATTACCCCAGTCGTTGACTTTTCGTCGCCAGTTTCGAATGAGACATTACCGCGGCTAAACATGGCATCATAGTAAAGCCAAATGTGCAATCACCAATATAGATAAGATAAAAGACATGACCGTCATTATTGATTCTCCACCTTTAGGGACGAATTTGATTAGGTGAAGCGGAAAACAACACATCCGTAACTGATTGACTTGGCAATGAGCGATCCGTCACGGATAAAACGGGATGTGTGATAAAATGATCGGGTAACAAACACTCGTCTTAATTGCACTGATTCGCTTCCCGCTTGGTTGTTGGGTAAGCTCCCATGGTTACCGATAACAACCCGTGCTTTCTCAAATCTGTATCGTTTTGCTCGATGCAGGCCGACATCCATCTGTTTATTTTGATCGTCAAGATGAATAAACTTGCAGATAATCTTCCAATGAAATGTATTAAACAATAGTCTAGACAGACCGATGCAAAATTTTGCCTGTTCCGATTGTCGTTTCGGAGACACTTGTGCGAAATTTTGTTGTTTTCACGCAACAATCGCTTCCCATCCCATTCCACATTGGTCAAGCCAAAAAAATTGTGATGTTTTACTAATAATAAATCAAACATTATACTGATAACAGTGAATAGGCTAGTGGTTTTCGAAAATGTAAAGAAAAAATTGGTTGACTATGAGATAATTCGAATTTTCTTTACACGCCGAGCTGACAGATTACTTTTGCGTGCAAGCTTAAATTTCCACCAAAAAACTTCGCTCAAGTCCATCATAATGACGCAAAAAGTTGGGACGAAACAGTAAAAATAACTGTAGCCTGGGGACTAGAAACACTGAAAAACGAACAGTGTCTACCAAGATTGGGACGCTGTTCAGTTAACACACACACACACACATACACGCATGCACGCATGCATACATACATACACACAGTTATTCGCTGTCCTAATGACAGGTTCACATGAACTAGCAGAGCTTTTATGCCCGTTGTGGCATGAATTGCCACGTCTAAATCCGGAACGTGTTTCTCGCGGAGAGTGACAGAGGGACAGGTCAATGTTTAGTCGATAAGTGTTCCCCAAAACATCTTGTGGACAAACTTTGCGTTGTAATTAAAAATGTTTATCAACAAGCATAGGGACAAATGCCGGAATAAAGGTGGAAGAAATGCTACTGGCGACCAAAATGCCACAATGTAGGACTAGTAAATTTTGATTTAGAGAGCTAAGGAATATGTCAGGAGTAAAGTGTAGGCGTTAGATTGGTGAATATTTGTGGATAACTGACCGAGGGAAGTGAAGACAGGGGAGTTTAGAAATTTAAAACAACGACAGCAGTAGTAGTAGAATTTCAACTTCGGCCAATCCAGGGACACCGAGGCAGCTCTCGCGCAAAGCAACTTTTTTGAAAGAATGCCTTACACGACCTTGGTAGCAGCTCTACCCATAAAGAGTCTCACAACTGCTATGCCACGCGATGCTTTGTTGATCTGGGTGGTTCGCTGTAGATTTTAGTAAGGATGATCATTCTCAGAGTGATCTTAGACTCTCAAGCGCAGTCAGTCATAGTCGCTAACCCACCTAGAAAAACTGAAACACGAATTGATTCTAAGAAGCCGGACTGACTCGGGAGAACCGTGCAAAGAACCGTCTAATCGATCAAGTCCAACTGGGATGTGTGTATACGGAACATCACCTCAATTTCCATTTCTACATGTTTCGGTTTTAAAATGAAAAGAGAAATTGGGCTATGCTAATCATGATACACGAATCCTTCTGTTCATTTCAAATGAAAATTATAGAGTTGCTAAATTTATCTATCACTGTAATCCGATAACAAATTAGATTATCTCGTGTTAGTCCTCGAGAAGAACTTGCAAATTGGCAACTGATTAGGCCCGCATCGTTCTACTCCCTGCCATGACTCATCTGGATGATCGCCATGATCCTTACCGCTTGACAAACATACGTCACCATGCCGGAAATTGGGACCCGGTTGCATACTGACTTGGGCGTGACAAATGGTTACCTGAATAAGGAATACCTGTGCCACGTATCATTGTCAGAAGGTAGTCGATAATACCCACCCACCCACCCCCTCGAGTATCCCCACAGGGACTGATTGCAGGTTCATAGGATGTGTATATGTGGGGGGAGGAGCCATGTGACAGTTTGCGTGATTAGAAGTGATGTCGAGCAACTGGTGACAGTTTCAGAAGGCATTCTTTCTACTAGTTCACTCATTTGCCAACTCTTCTGTCACTTTTCATCTTTTTTCAGCTCCCTATGGAGAATCTTTTATACGCCTATTTGTATGTATGTGCATACTTGTTTGTGCTCCGGTTTAAGCTGTCTTGTCCCTCTTCCTGTCTGTCATTCTGGACAAAACCCCAGGAAATACTCGGTTACTGAATGAGTTAGAGTAGCAATGAATAGCTGAATTTTAAACTCAACGATGAGAATATCAGAATGGCCATACGGTTTCTATTATGTCAACCTGCTAAAACAACAAACAGACCAACGAACGGATAAACAATGTAACTGTTTTGATGAATTAGTATCCGATTACTGATTTTATTAGCTGGCACGTTGTTTTCCCTATTTCCTCATTTTTCTACCCCAAATTCATCTTCACCTCAAGCTTCCGATTGCTCAAGTTTTTGATGACAGACAAGGTCTGGGTGTGACCGAAAAACGGCATTTCACACCGGTTCTTATCAGATAAGAAACTGAAAAACTTAGGAGAAAATGAGGGTGAACCGAAAATAGAATGCTCCCAGTACTCCTTCAATTGGACAGGCTCATCGGTAGTTTGACAGTCCAACAATGTGTTACCTCAAACGGCTCCACCTTTGGGCTATTTCATTCTACTTGGTCTTGTGATGCACGAAATATCAGGCGCAAAAGAAGGCGGCTGTCAAAAAGAGTGGCAGACCACATTTTGGTTTCTCCTCGCAACTGCACCGTAAGGATGACAAGCGGCATCATCTTACAACACGTGGTTGGCTGCGGACACCGAACTGATTCGATAGCAGCCTTCAAGATAGTCTTAAAAAATTGAAGCTAAGGGCTAAACGAATGTGTAGGTTTCCAAAGACAGTTGAATCTGCAAGTGTTTGGTTGTTAATGCTAAAACTGAGTAAAGGATGTAATCTTGTCAGACATTTCTTGTTTCCTCAGGAAAGGAAATTGACGTGATTGACCCTGACTCGTGGAATTTCTACCCAACAATTTTCAACTTCATTTTACTTTCACACCTTCCCATCTCATTTTGATGTGTATTCGTTCACATTTACCCTTCGGAGCGTGAAACTCCAATCGGTTTTCAAGCTACCAAACTGGTCACACTCATTCGTCCATCAAAGACGGCAGCTACACATTCCCGTCAGTGCTGCTGATTGCCGTATGTAAGTGTCTAAAGAAATAAATAAAAAATATCCCGTTGTTTTTAGCCATCTGTCTATTTCGGCATTACTCATTAGGAAAATCGGCTTCATGAATTAGCTAGTTAGGTAAGGGAGTGAATATAACAAATAACAGAATTGACCTCCACAGGCCTGAAGACTGAAAAATGTTTTGCCTGGACTAAACCAGCATTTGTTATTTGGCTACTTTCAAGATATCAGTAGTTCAACTCTACTTCAATTTGTGTATGCCCGTCATCGCAAACGTTTGTCGGACCCCGTGTTTCTTCCTGACCAGGTCAGACTGGGTTACGTCACAAGAATTTTTATATAGAGGACTTAGTAAGTTCAGATTTTTGTCACTACAACCTTCCGAAGGAGTGCCAGCTGTCTAAGACAACCACTGCTCCGACTTGTTTAATGCCATTAGAAATGTGACCATTTTAGGAGAGTTGAAAAATCGGACTAAACATTGAACTGATTGACAGTTGTGCGATAAACTTAGGAGAACTCACCTGCATGTTTCACGCACGAGAAAGCGTACATGACTTAAGAATGCAAAAAATAAAGGCAAGATCTTTTGGATGGGTTGAGAAAAAAATCAAAGAGGGAAAATGAAAAAAATTAGGAAAGAACTTGAACGTATCCTACATTACTTCACAAGTATGTCGAAATTTTTCCGCTCTAAGTCATAGTTGTTCGGGTACGGATGGAAAAATGTCTCTGTTGCACAAGACCTGGCTGGCAAACAACTGCTCGCAAACTGTGTGCACTGCGCAATTAATTTGCGAACGTTATAGTAGGTTGGCGAGAAAGCGCTTCCTTAAGATGGGTCACGTATCAAACCTGCGTTCGAGATTTGCATATGCCATTCTGATGCCAGGTCCCATTAGTAGCTGCACGATTTTGAATAGTCCCGGCATAGTTGTAAAACAAAGTGGAATACGGTATAGAGTAAAATATGGGAAAAGGAAAATGGTATGCAATAGGTCAGTTAAAAAACGGACAAATGAAACCAAAAAAGGAAGAATTTCTTAATATGTTCAGGGGCTCATCTAGGAGTTAGCCTCGAAAAGCCACGGGTTAACGCGTCGACAGTTGGTCTCTACTTCTCTCAAGTTTTTTGGTGTACACTAGATCCCTTAGCACCAGTCGTTTGCTGCACGGAATCTAGAAGATTACGCCCTGTGGTTATAAGGTCTTCGTGGATTCACCAGCCTGAAATCATGTCCCGTGAATGCTGCTCTTTTCAAGACACGAAATGGATTGCCTGGAATCAGAATTTGTTCATTCGTTCAAAGCCTTCCAAGAAACCCGTTCTTTAATGCTGTTTCTTTGATGGTTACAGGTCTAGCAGATTACTTTTTTCCCGACAGCTGCACGGCTTCAAAGTCTTCAAATAACCCCAAAAAAACCCCGTCCCCCGAACTTATATCCGTATTTTGCTGCTCCTTACCTACGACGAGGACCAAGCTTTCATGCATTAATCTGCACTATTTCCAATTTAATCCGAAACGGTATCAAATCGACTGGGAAGTTTGCGAAGTGGAATTCCTTTCAAAGGATCTGGAAATGAAGAAGTGGAGCACAGACAGTCATTAGGTTTTACGGTTGGTAGGCCTGAATTGGCTGTATCTCACCGATAAGAACAATATCTCATTAGATCACTTGGATGGCATTTCTCAATAGCTTTGATAGTAATCCGACATGGGTCGAAAATGGTGCAAGAATTTTCTAGGGTTGTTCCAGAGGCAATCATCCAAGCATTCAACAGGCGTGTTTTCTTGTAGACTGATTTGCTGTCGTTGTTGTGTTTTGATTGGTTGCCAGTTGGCCAGTCACGGTCTTCATACTCTGCGCTTAGTCATACGCTTTGAATCATGCATGTCAATCGTCTGGTACATCGATTCTCAGAGCTCTTATTGTTTTGATCCGCAGGCTGTAAACGTTCACCCAACGTCCCTACCTGAACACCAAGACGCAGCGGCGTCTTCAAGGACATTAGGGATATTGCATTAAAATAACAATCGTCAGCGCCTTTGTGAGGGGCCGATATCGTAGTTGGTAATGCACCCGAGTCTAGCAGCTGTTTCATTGATTGCCAGTACTTCGTGCGATGTTGGATCGTGGCGGACAAATTGCGACCAATATGCAAGCTTGACTTGAGTCGAAGGCGACAGTCCGAATGTGCAAAAGAAGTCCATATCATGAGCTAGGCTAACCATTCAGGGTGAGCGGTCCGGATCGGACAAAAAAAGTCATGAACTGAATCACGTGAAATGCATCGAACACGATGGGTCCGGACAACCGATGAAATGATGGCAATGGCCGGGCGTGATAACGCAAGCAAACCAACCTATAAACAAGTGATGGATTTACTCAATAAATTCTTAGCTCTGGTTGTTTTCACTTCAGATAGTGGGGGCGGACGATAACGATCTAGAACTAGGAACGGCACGGTACGGAGAAATGACCGTGCTCCACAACCTGAGAATCTGCAGTGTCGCCACCTCTGTACGAAGCATTCGTCAGGCCCAATTTGTAAATATATAAAATAATTTTCGGATTTGCTATCTGATTGGCCTACTGAAATACTACTCACACCGAACCGACATATGAAGTGTTATTCACGGCCAACTTCGCACACTTGATCGGAGATGTCCCGATTGTTCACGGGATACGCTTTTATTTGCAAGCAAACACATGCTTTCTGCATCTAGTAAGAGATTGGGACGTTTTTATTCCGAATAATTTTGGCAAAAAGATGCTCAAATTGTGGAGTTTGGTGTGATGCACTTGGGCCTTTGGACATAGCCGTAATTCATCCACCGAGGGATAGACGTTCGCGTCCATTACTCACGGCTGAGCGACCTCGTCAGATGTAAGCAACCTAGTGGTCTGGTGGCCGCAAGCTCAAATGCGTCAGTCTAAGCGCTGCCTTCTGGATATCTTGTGATTTTGAGTAATTCTGATACATTTCCAAAATATGTGAAAGCTGTTTGGCCAGGTTACGTTAAAAAAACAGATTAGTTCGTCTGCACTTTATCTTCCAGGGGAACCAACATTAATAGACACTCACATTTTCTGGTACGTTACGATTATTGTGACCAAATTAACTATTCCCGAATTTAAGATAAGACTTTTTGGATACGGAAATCAGTGAGCCTATTCATTCACGAACGCCCGCAGTGCAGTGTTGCGAGCACCAGTCTCCAGGGGACCCCGATAAATGCTCCATTTTGCATCTCCTATTGGCAACTAAGATTGCTCCTAAGCAAGATTGTAGCCAGGCCTTCACAATGGTGGTAATGCCTAATTCCGAAGTCGCACCTCGCTTATTCTGTGGTGCTACGGACACCTTGGTTCGGCTCTGCTGTCCCATGACTTTATGGTCATATTCCAAATCAGTGTGTTATGACACCGTCAGAGTCCCGGTTTGTTGCTTTGACTGGGCGCTTGGAATCAGAATGCTATCATCCTGCCCATTGGGTGTGATGCTCTTTCGTTCTAACAACTTGCTAGGAGAGTTCTCCTGTTTTCTGTCTGTGATGAGACTTGTTCCTTGATAGCTTCTTTCCCCCAGTGATGTTACTGTTGCCACCGTTATCTGGCACAAGACAATGAACTCGATGGCACTTGGATAGTTCCCTCAGTGGAGTCATTAGTGACAGCTAGGAAGAGTAAAACATTTCCAGTCAAACAAGTAACTGACACTAAGGTAAAGTAAGGCTTTCAGTGGATAGTAAAAAAATGAAACTAAGTCTAAACTGGACAGTTTCTGTTAAGAACCAATGCAAACCGCGTGTAAGCTAATCTTCAGCGGCTGATTACTGAAAGGCCCGAAATCCTTGAGCCTCGGATTTAAGGAGGCCTTTCTGTTTCCGAGATCCTCACAGTTTGTTGGTTGACCGAAGCACCTAAGATTATCTATAAGGTCAGCTGGTTCTGTAATAGGTTCAGCAGGCTCGCATCTCAAACGGACGGTTAAGCTGGCGCAACAACCGACAGGCCAGCAATAGATGAGACACCCATTGGTGGCAGCTCCAGCCCGATGCAGCGTAAATTTGCACACCTGCAGAAAGAGGTCTCACGTCGCAGAAACAGCAATGTATTACTCGTCTCTCAACAAAGGTATAACGAATGTCACACAGTTGGCAAGGTCCTTCGGAACTCTGCCGTCAGTGACCACTGTGCACTCAAACAGTCTTCATCTAACGAGCCTTCGAGATCTGCCGAATGGAGTTCACTACAGTTCCCCTTACCAGCTGATGATGGTGCCATATACACTATTGTTCCAACCAGATTTATCAAAAGGTTCAAATCACAGAAAGAACGAGCCCGAGATTCCCCTATATCCTTCAACCAAGAAAGGAATAATGATAATGGATCACCTCGTCGACTCCCAGATATCAGCCCATGTCGGATCAAGTCAGTTGGATAAAAATTTCGATAATTCGATTATGTGCATCGAAGTTAACCACTAACCACACGGAGATAAGTCGTATTAAACTTTTTATAGTTAATCTGGCAATGGTTATCCTCGCCTCGTTTCCGTATGCTAACCGGACGGAAGATCGATGACTCCCTGATCGCCTAGATCTTCCCGTCAATCTGGAACTAATTGGATGTAAGTTAAAATGCAAATGCTTATTTACCCAAGCTACTGTAACTTTGCCAGTAGTCACAATGAATAAGCTAAAGTGCTGTCGGTGTTCAACCCATCCCCTTGGACGCAACCGCTCAGAAACAATTCCATTACCTTACCGAAACCCCACTGCAGCTGAAATGAAGCCAGTTTTCATTCATGTTCATTTTACTTACTCCCAAAGCATCTGATTTTCCGCAGTATGAATTACCACTCACATTGTGTACCTCCTGCCCAGTTAACTCTCATCAGATCCAATGAATTAGCACAACAGAACAGCCAAGTGCTCAGCTTGACGATAACCGGTACTTCGACAAATGTATCCGATGCGAGAACAAACTCGGTGTCATAGGACTTTAGAATCATATAAGCTAGAATGTTTCCGGTTTATCGACCTATGTCTACGTAACTACGGTTTCATCATGAAGCAAATTGACAATGGAACAACCAAATTTGACCAGGATTGACGACATTTTCACGAGTGAATAAAATGCAATCACAAAATCACACAGCCTATTTGAAAGATTCTGACCAATAGCACTGATCATGGGCGGAATACATGGACATCTAACAGCATTCTGGTTTAAGCAGTACAGTCGTCTGATGATAAAGAATTCGGCCATGGTCTGTAACTTAGCGCCCAGTGTATCATTAACGTGATATCACCGTTGGGATTGTGCTTCCGAAACTCAGCAAAACTAGCTAGTATCGACTTGAAATGGAATACTTATAGTCATAACCCCCTTCTGTGTCATCATCTTCAGCGTTTGGTGTCAATTTCATATTCAAAAATGAAGTTTGAAAGTTAGTTCACTGGGGTGTCATGTTGAAAAACCTACTCCCGGACTTATAGCCAGAGATAAAATTGTAATCGGTATTTAAATGACGCATTATATTTCTGTTTTGCTGAACCTAAGTACTCTGGAGTTCGAAAGTCGCACAGACATGACTGATTAGAACCAGGAGATGCTTCCATGGTTTCTTAATGTTGAGTTGAACGATGTTATCGCAGGGTGGATTATTTGATGATAACTGGAAACACTTATGGATTTGGCATGTGTTACGGGATCATATTTTAAAAAATTCTATCACGACGACTCAGTGTTAGCATAAATCTCTAATAGACGTTTTGCTATTCACGTCCACATTCACTTCACAAGGATAAAGCGTTCCAAAAGTTGCACCTTACTGGCTTGAAGCGAAAGCACTGTCATCCATTTGTATCTCGACACCAACGCTTAGCATCACTTTCAGAGGGTCTTCATCTCAGTCGTGCAACGATAGAAGTGCCTATTGGGCATTTTGTGCCGGGTAATCTGGGCTGTTCCTGAAGTGTCACGAAAAGGTGAGCACACGTCACACTTGTCACGGATCCCAAATGCCGAAGTTCGGACATGGTAAATTGTATACATTCGCTGGTTTCGGATCAGAATAGTATAGCACTACGTAAAGTACGCAGTTTCTCAGTGGGAGTGAAAGTTATTGAAAATAGGTTTTAAACGAAACGATTACCTTTTTTATGACTATGCTTTTGTGACCGAGTTGATTCAACGTATTTCATCATTTTGAAGTGTAAAGTTGTTCATCTTGAAAATCTTCGCACCTTCTGTCGTACCGAATGCAGAATTCCACACGAAACAAAGTATTCTCATTAGTACTTGGGTCCTATCAAATCCGAACGCGCGTTGGTTTATTCTGCAGTGGCAAGTTTCCTTCATGTTCTCGTATTGACACTTTCTGTCCAGGATCGTATTTTTATAATGAATTATGCTTCAGTGTTGACATATGGCTGGCAGTGGCCGAGCGGATAATGTCTTGTTGTTTGGACATGAAGGTCGCGGGTTCGGATCTTACCATCTCTGGTCAACTTCTCCACTTGGCAGCCCTTTGTTGGCCGCGACCCCCTTCCTGAACAATAATGTACATTGATATTTCATTAATAAAGGAAGTTAATGATAAAAGATAGAAAGATTTCCTCTCCATTCTATTTCGAAAAGATGAATTATTAGGTGATCCAGTGTCGAATGGCCAGTGAGAGGTGAGTCACCCAGAAATTCGGGGAGTTGTCATCTTGCTTTTCCCAGTCCGTAACCCTTGCATTGTGTTTGTCGCAAAATATGACGTTAACAAATACGCCAGAAGCAATACAATCAATATCAGAACAGCGCGACTGAACCAACAACCGCACGCTTGTCTACTTTACACCAACAAACACGTCTTCCGCCCCTTTGTTGAGAAAGTAACAACGAAAGCCCTGACTCTTAGTTACTCGTTGAACTCATGTTCGAAAATACTTCTTCGTTTCACTTCTTTTCGGCAAAATGTATCTCGTTTTTCCCAAATCATTTCACCTTCCCGTTTGCTCAATTTTAAAAGAAAGGTAGAACCATCCGGGTCCTCAAGTACGTTGATCGCGTGAGACTCGAAGTTGATAACTTCTACTGACGACAGATGTTTGGGTAAAAAGATACCGCTGCTCCGATCGCTTCATTGAGTCTCAGTGCCGGTCCATTTATTGGCCTCAGCTACCCCTTGGATGTTTGAAACACCTTTAAAGCTAAGCGGCAATTGGGGCATTTTATTGTCTTATCCATGTTTGAGTCTTGTCGATACACTCGACTGGACAACGGTCGTTCGTTTGCCCCGTATCACCATGAGTCACTGAGGCAATGCGGTTCTTTCCTTAGCTCCACCCTCACAAACGTACAGTCAGAGAGTTTCTCATTTATCTGAACAGTGGCGTCTTGACACGACACGTCCAAGCAAGTTGACGTGTACATCCTCCCCGCAACCAGACTCGCTGAAAAGTTGTAGAACTTAATTCTTTCCCACCATGACTACATGTTGAACGGGCCGACAAGTGATCCGGTCCCCGTTGTCGTCAGGCTAACAATGTGTTTATGTCCACCCGGAGGGATAGCACTAAAAGTAGTCCGCCATTATCACAACGCATTCTCTTGTACTGACCACAAACAAACAAGTTATCATAGGAGGTTCATGGGCAATGCAGCTGGTCCATACGCCAAACCGCATGAGCATATCATAATTATCCGATGATAAGATATCACCGGGTTGGATACTTTTCAGTCCCATTCACACCAGTCCAATACCTCGTTCAGAAGGATTAAACTATATACGCTCATCAGTTTCGCTGATACAAGGCAACTCACATCGAAATAAAATCCGTAAGTGTACGTGAACGGCGGATCGCTTTCAGTCGACTGCAGTCCTTTGCTGTCCGATTTCCGCAAATGCAAACAAGTGCAAACATGCATGAGCATTTTTGTTGCATCCATCTTCGTTATATTTGCTTTAATCTCGTCCGTCAGGAAAAACCTCTGGCAGCAATCAACTGCACAGTTGAACCCGTTTCATCCCTCGAACCTTTGTTGTGTAGCAATAACCGAAACGTGTTACCACTAGCTGAAATCCTTCGGTTAAAGTTCAGGAAAGCACAGTTAATTCTGATTAATTGTCCTCTTCGTAACAGAAATTACCTTTCCAATGCATGAACATCTCACCTGAGCCAAAGGTCGTTATAGGTTATCGATACGAGCTTATTTCACCGCAGTCTCCTGCCTTATGCTGACTGAATTTGACATTCTAAATGAACTTACCTTTTTCTTCACAGCTGTTGTTAGTAATTTCGTTGGTATAAATGTGAATACATCGGCTTGCGTTTAAGTTTACACAACCTGTGCTCTGATGGTCATAAACTGGTTACTCTGGGGTCTGAGAAGAGGTCTGTGGTGAGCCAACGTGAAAATCACGTGACACAGTCCGGTACAGGTTCGAGCTAACCTGTCTGGACAACCGGTCAATGAGAACCGTGGCGACAGACGCTCGCGTGGTCCAAGTATTCCTCGAAGGCCATTGGACGGAACGTATTCCACCGACCAGGGTATCTCCGATTTTATATTTAAACGTGTGATTTGTAACAAAACTCGAAAGTGTACCCCAACTGCTCTGATCTTCTGGTTGTCTTTATTTGCGTTGTTTGGGTCGGAACCAATTCAGTACCTGCAGATAACTGACATCCGTTCGTTATTGAGACTGGCGGAATTCCTCATATCGGTTTCAAATGCAAACATTACGGAGTCGTTACACATGCCAACACAAATCAGTCTTACCCGGGACGCCCCGTTTATGGGCAGTCATTAATTTGGTGTTTTGGGAGACGGTTATAATGAACCTAGGCTCACCTTTCAAAGGTCATTTTTTCGACAAATGTTGGTTCATTGCCATCTCTACACCATATATGCCATGTTAGTAGCATATGAATGCACTCCTTTCCCGAAAATCCGTTCGGCACCCCCATTTTTCTATGGACTGTGGCGTAAAGATTCACACAGTCATCCAACAGTCATGAATGGTTCCAGTCTTCATTCGGGACACGCGTTTCAGAATAGCGTTTTTTTACCTTATCCAGTTTGGTCCACGCGGAAATGCTAATTAATTTGAGAGTTCAATGGGTCATCTGTTGTACAAACCACTATATAGCCATGCCATCCCTAAGTGACGTGCACGTGACATGCTCAGCGCACTTATATCGGCTTAGTGGAGGGAGCACTGGGGCCAACGTCAGACAGGCATTCATCAGCCCCACCACCACTTCTCTTCGACTCCCTAATTTGTTTATCCACGTAACCATGACAACTAGATGGGTGTGACGCTAAAATATTATGATCACGCAACCGATACTAGTCTGATTACGTGAATGATTCATTATTCGACATGTACCAAGTCGCCAGTCGAGCCGCTCAGTTGGTTGCACACTAGCAACAAATTACGCGCGCGGTCGATACGGGGAATTAGTGTGGCAGATGTACGTGCTTGTGAGGTCAACTCGAACACAATACTATGGATTAAAAGTATATGCATTTAATGAGTCTTCGTTGCACTGCACTCATCGGACCACAGTCATCAGCAAGGGAAGTTTAGATTCAGGCAAACTGAGCTTTTGTTCAATTCCCAAATTGTTGCACTAGGACTTTACGTACGCACATACACAAACACTTTAGCGTGTATGGGAGTGGTGCAATCGCCACACCTGTCCGGCTGATTCTCTAATCATCCGCTCAATGGGGATATCCCACATCTGTTCAAGCTGTTCAGCCCCGTCAGCTTCACCGCGGGATTGATTGACTAATCCTGTTTGTACATTGGTTCCGGTTCTCCCGACCATGTTGTTTGTGATGTCTGTTTCTGGGCAATTCGTTGACTCAGTGCTGACGTCAAAAGAACGGACCATGAAACGTTGACCAAGGAGACAGCCGTCTACTGTTAATCATGGTCGGTATCTTAATACAATCAGTCCATCGACCCTTAATAAAAGGAGGACATTTCGTAGTTCAAGCATCAGTTATCACATGGTGCATCGTTGTTTTGATGTAGTCCGAACCGGACTTTGTTCCGACATGTTTACCCTTATCAACAAAAAGTTCAAATCGCCAAAAAAACCGACAAGCGCTCTGTTTCTCACGGTCGGAATAAACCTATTTGGAAATGTCAGATAAGCGAATGAACCTGGTTCTGGGCACAAATTCCCACCGGATTCAATGTGCCTCATTTTATGAGTACAGAAACTGCCACGTATTTCCTCTACTGGTGACGTAAACTGCGGTGTGGAAACAAGCTAACCGTAGATCGGTTGCAATCTAACTAAATTAGACAGCTAAGTGTGACCATTTGTGTACCTAGTGAAAATAATTTGTCCGAGGAGTCGTGATCTTTCCCTAGCTAAGAATCGTAGGATGAAACCACAGCGGACGAAGACGATGCCACCTTGACTGGCTGTGAAAGGTTTGCTATCCAAACGTCAGTTCGGGCGATCAGAACCTCCTGGGAAACAATAATCCGAGTTAAGCAGAACGCAAACACTGAAAATCACCCATATGCAGACCAGGTGACCATTGTCTGCAAAACTTACATGCTGTGTCCACAAAGGTTCTAGTGGTGTGGTCAGAAACTGCGTTCCAGATGCCACAAAGAGAAGGCCGAAAAATCTTAGGAGCAAGAATCCATTCAGCGACTGGTTGGGCATATCGCATAGTTGCTACGCCCGAATTGTTAAATCCGGTCTGATATGCCACGCGTAACCTTGAAAGCAGTGACGACTGGCTTTTAGTGCAGGAAGATGCTTCGTACTCACCACTTTGATATCTTGTGACGTGTCATTTCTTCGCAGTGATGTGCTACTTTCGTTGGCGGTTGTGATCGAATCTATTCTATTGCATCTAGTTCAGTTCAGTTCAGTTCACACGACCTCTAATCTCTTCGACTAATTCTGAAAACATGTATAGTGGAATAACTTACCGAACTGGTGGGTGGTTTCCGCAGATTCAACTTCTTACCACGAGACCGTGTTCAACTAAACTTCCCACCCAAATGAAGCACTTCTCGAACTTATTCGCTGAGCAACGGACCACCTTCGGCGAATGTGAAATCTTGTCATGCATAGTGTTCTCATGGGGACACTAAACAAACTGAGACAACGTAGAGCAAACTGATGCAATCGTCAACCGGAGTACACAATTCGCCGGCACGGATATTAGTCAAATATATAGAATGGAGAGAAAAGTCAGTTTATAATCATTGAAAGTATTCAATAAGTATTACTGTTTGAAAAAATTCTTACTTCATACCACCTATAAATCGAAATCATGCATCACTGAATGACAATGAGTTAGGCTGCGGAGAAATGCAATCCTGTTGCCCGAGATACGGTCACTGCTAGTTGACAATTTGCGGGTTTTGCAACACTTCACCAGCCGTGCTTGAATCCTTCTCGTGAGATTGCCCGTCAGCTTATTGGAAGCAAGCCTCAACACAAACGAATCACCGTCGTTCATTTCCGTTTTTTGTACGCCCTCCCTCTTCATCCGTCCACTGCTCACATTCCACATTCAAATCCCGTTCTTTCATTTTGTAGAAGTAATTAAATCGACCAAGCCCTCGACAAACAAAACCGCTGAACCGTATTGCACAGTGTTCAGAATAATTACGTGTTAGGTCTAGCCGGTGTGATGCTCAGAAAATAAGCGGGCGATCAGTAAATGTGTTTCTCCCTATCTCCTACTGTGCTCCACTCACCCACCCTATTTCTAGAGCACTGGAAAAACTTTCATGCTCCAACGGATCTGTCCTACCCCATTCGACGGTCTTTCTCTATTGTCAGCTGACAAGATCAACATCTTTTCGTCGATTGGGGCAAAGCTGGAATGAAACTCACCTTAAGACAGTCAGTCAAGCAAATGAATCTACAAATCTAAAATAGCTTTGCAGTAAACAACGGTGATCAGTCGAGTTTTTCACCTTTATTGACCATAATGAATTTAAAAAAATTAGGCACATCCGACGAGAAATCAATACTATATCATGAAAGCAATTGTTTGCGCACTCCTTCGAACACTCGCTTATGGTGATAGCGGGTGTTCAAAACCGCCAGAGAAATACCAACCCAAGGGGGTCATATTACATTCCAACGGCATCAAAAGTGGTAACGGACCACGGAAGCAGTTGATTAACGTTAATTCGCTCTCGTCTTCGGTCTCGGGCCGGTTGAAGCGACAGTACCCTGCCATATTCGAGGGACTGTGAGCAGGTCATCGGAACTAACAAACAGGAAGACTGAAAGGAACTAACTGTGAATAACTCCATTTTACATTAAATGTTGAATATTTCTGTTCTCTCTCTCTCCCTCTCGCTCTCCATCTGTCTCTCTCTCTCTGAGTCTAGCTCAGATTCGTGTGTTACTAGCATCGCGTGTTTGACCTGCCCAAAGTTCTTCTACAGTACAGCTCCGTTCGGAGTGCGTAGCCGGAACACAAACAGTGCAGTCGTGTTACCAACGGAACCAACTTCCCAGACTGATGCTTTAGTGTATCTCCGCTAAAATATAATTGTCTCTCAGTAGCTCCTAGAAGAAAACATGGGAGCGCGGGCTGCATGAATAAAAAACCGCGTGATAGCTAACTTGTGGATTAAAAGTAACCAGCAATGAAGAGTCAAGTATCGCGACCTGAATATCTCACCGCTTCGCAATTACTTGCACCTTCTTCGATCCGGTTGTCCCTTTCGAAATCGATCCACTTTGGAAAACATCGCTGAAATGATTGGTTCTCATTTCAAAAACGAAGATGTTTGAATTCTTCACATTTCTCAGAGACTTGGACTTACAGTGTTCGGTCAGACAAAGTACTCTTTGTCTATTAAATCTATATTGCAAAATCTGAGATTTGTGTATTGTTGTGTTTGGTACCCAAAAGGTTAAAACGAACGCACTGACTTGCCTTCTCCAAGTGCTCAGGCCATTCGATTAGGAAAGGAATTCGTTATTTGCAGTCATACTTGACTATTTGCTCCAGTTTTGCCAATATCAATTGTTGCTAAACCACAATTGAAATGCCTTCATTTCAGTTTGTTTCCCATCTTTTTAAACGTGTTTTAGAAGCCGCTAGCGAAACCACAAGAGATACATCAGTCAAATGGAAATCTATCTCTTTTAATAGATAGCCAAAATCTGGCTATCCCCGGTCAGGAACAAAACAGATTTATCGGTGGTGCACACAGGAAGCACAAGGCAGCGAAACGAAATCACCGAACCAAACTCACGAAGTCAGCACTAAAGTTGATTAACCACGTGCAGCCCTTTTTGGATGACAGTAAGCTGCTATCAACAACAGCAGGATGAGAACTGACCTATCTCGTCAATCATCAACCAAACTCCAACCGGAGTGGAATGGCTCATTTCTGCCGCATAAAGTTTTGGGAGGATTTATGTACTACACAAACAAGTGACGTGTGATAACCAATCGTATCCGAGTCCCAGGTTTAACTGTAATATATGATTCGAAGCAAAGTGGACGAAAAGCCAGCAAATTAGTGCTGTGAATTTTCCGTAGTCTATTCTTTTTTTCTTACTTCACATTAGAGATGTGCTATTGGTGAAGAAAAGCATACTACCAACATCGATCTGATGACCTGCCATCGGCGAGCTTTAACGGTGCCTCAGTAAGGTAGAACCGGTGAGCTACATGGTTGTAGTGGCTTCATAATCTTCAGTCTCCTGATCGGAAGCAATACATGGAAAAGTCCAAGACCGTATTGTCACGTGTTTTTCTAAGGTGCCTGTAGTCTACGGTCACATAGCCAGTATAGATCACATCAAAATAAATGTTCCGATCAGGTCAGGTGATTTGGGCGATACCGTGGCGAGGATGCCGTGCCATTCAAAATTTAAATGCTCAGGGTGCAGCTAAAATTCAAAGCATAAAAATCGATATGCACCCTATGTTTATGTAACCAGGTAGCCTGTCCTATTTTATTCAAATGTATTCTGCTCTCTGACATATTCAAACCAGATCGATTTGCCTACCAGCTGCACACTTTATTTCCTTTGTAAGCAGTGTGCATGCAACTATTGGATGCCATTCTCCAGTAGCCGTGGTTGAGGTTCAAATGGTACCTTTCTAGTTGTGCCGCCTGGCTTCTTCGAACAAGTCACGGTACATGTGGAGCGGGAAGCCAGGGCCGGTGTACCAAATACCATAAAATCATCCGGGTTTTTCTCTCCGCTTTTTGAAAAAAAAAAACTAATGAGTCTCGGTCGTGTCTTCGCTAACCAGCTAAATGGGATGATCGATAACTACGTCCATGGGACAAAGCTATAACCCCAAGTGACTCGGCAATTAGGTTCATTCTGAATTCACCTTGTCTACCGATCCGAATGTCTACCACTCGAATGCACAAACTCTTCCTATCAGGCAATTGGTTGTGATTCAAGGGTTAATCATCCATTTTCGAACGAACAGATGAACTTCCCCCTCATGATTGCAGTACAAAGAAATCAGTACTATTAGTCAAAATCCAGTCCTCTTTAAGAAACCATCTGAATTTGTGCAACCTACCTGAGTATCCGTAACTCGTAACTCGCCTCAGTTTTGTCCACAAATAGTGAATAGATAAAGGCGCGTTTTGTGCAAAAGATATTTGCTCGCGAGAATCCGACCTTTTGCTAATTGACGCAAGAGTTGCCCGAAGTTACGCTAGAGGCAATCCACTCAGACGCGTGGGCCCATATGTTAGTTAACTACCGATTGAGACAAACGCATGCGTGAGCTATCATAAAGCTGGCAAAGGATAGTTCGACGTAGTCAAATGTATGCTCACGGTGGTCGAGCGCTACTTTCTGATCACCCTGCTCAATCGTCATTTAACATTTCAGAAACGAATCAGCTGTAATCTGCATTTTATCGGTCGTCCATCGATCCGCTGGAAGGTAAACTACAACCGACGGTTCCAAACGCATTCGGACAACTGAGTGGAACGTCATAAATACTAACGTATCCCTTATCACAAGTATGCATGTTGGCTTCGCTTTTGGAGGCTTTCGGAAACCTAAACCTTAATTGGTTATCATTCGCCTCAAAATACATGACAAACCATGAAATAAGCTTTCTTTTTTTCAAACTGTTGCAGTGCACTTTATCTAGAACAGATGCATTCGATCAGCCTAATCTAATTCAACAACTGGTGATCGAAAATTCCACAAGTTCCGTTTGCAATCAATCGTGCGGCTAATACAGGCTAACCTAATTGCTAGACTGTCCGCGTTTTTTGTGTGACTAGCTTTCCACAGTTCAGTCTTTCGCTCCCAGTCGCAATGCCTCGTGTGACAGATTGCCGAAGTAACTCAGTTGTAAATTCGACATATTTTTCGCACTCGTCTATGCACTGCTGAAGGTCATAGACTGTTGAATTTCGTAAATCCCCGATCCAAGTGATGGAATTTAACACTAATGGATCGATTATCATGCTGACTTCCCTAATCTCCCCATACACCCAATTAAACACGGTTGCGAAATGGCACATCAAAGTACCTGGTGAACAGTTTCCAAATGGAATTGGAGTGAGGGCAAATGTGTTGTTCAGAGATGCACTAGAAATCCACATAACCTAACTAGGTGGATTTCCCCAATTAACGTGCCTCGACGAATGGGAAGTCCAATTGCGGTCCAATGACGAGACAAATAATAAATAAGCGGATTGGATTGCAAACACCAATCGGTTTGATGCTTGCGCTTCATTTTGGAATACTCAAGAACACTTTTCACAATGCTCTTGGTTTTCGAAAAAAAAATTTCACAAATTTTACGTTCTAGGTTATGGCATCGATTGATTGATTGATTGATTAATTGAAAACGGAAGCAAATCCCGAGGTTTGGTTGTTCAAGCTGGGACAATTGAACATCTCATGTCTACGGAACGACTGCCTCGTCGTATGCTGTTCTTCGAATCAGGTAGTTGTTGGAAGATGGTTCGATGTGGGCCAGTCCATGACTTGGGAAAAAGGATGAAAGCTTTAATTAGTGGATTGGCTCTTGGAGTTAGA
The DNA here is from genome assembly GCA_008360955.1 of Fasciolopsis buskii. Taxonomy (NCBI): domain Eukaryota; kingdom Metazoa; phylum Platyhelminthes; class Trematoda; order Plagiorchiida; family Fasciolidae; genus Fasciolopsis; species Fasciolopsis buskii. The sequence goes on along the minus strand of LUCM01007850.1, from coordinate 25,866 downwards.
CTATCGGGTTGGAATTGACGAGATCCCCCGAAACAATGGTTGCAGGCAATAGGTGATATGGCTCAATACCGCAGTCAATGACGTTCTTGGATTCGAAACCTTTCTTCTTCTGTACAGTTCTTTAACTTATTATTCTGCAGTCGATTCTTCATTGTTCATCTTTTTTCACTTCTTTGAGCACTCAGTGCTGTCAGGCAGCAACCAGAACCGGAGCAGGTTTGCGTAGGGTTAGCGGCAGTCCAACTGAAACCGGACTGAATCAATGGATGGTCCACATCAATCGAACAGCTTTTAGCCCACTTTATTTCGTTGAATCTCTTCCACTGCTTTATCTAGTCACGCCACTTGTCTAAATAAACATCCACTGCCTTCCGATGTTAGTCCGCTTTTCGAGAAGTTTGGGCCTCTTTGGACCAACATGACAACAGCTCTGTCGAACGAGCTGGAAGTACACCGATGGGGCGGAGCACTGTGCGCACCGGATATCCAAATTTCTTCCGAAGCTGATGAATCGCGCCATGATACTCTCCCATGCTTTACGGACCACTGGGACGAAAAGTAGTTGGCAAGCGGTCGACACACATATGGATCGGTAGATTTTCTGAAAGTCCCAATCCATTAATTTAAAACTGTGGGTGAATTGGAAAACGAAAACAACTACCGGAAGACGGGTGCTGCACGAGCGGTGGCCTCCATGCTCACAAAGGAACCGTGGAGAAAAAGGGAAAATGAAACACCGTACACGGTTCCTCGCCTAAGTTAGCTTCCCTGAGCTTTGCCCTACATCCCCTGAGTGTCTGCCAAACCCACTGTTCCTTAGTGGATGTTGTAGTGCTCGGCTATCCAGACCCAAGTAAGAGGTTGAATTAGGACGCAAACACTTGATTGCACGACGTGATTTTCTGGTTAATAGACCAAAATACGACACTCGCAGGTTGCCTAGGGCCAGTTACCGGCGTTCCAATTTATAGACTTTTGGACCTTTTCAAGTAAGAGGCCCAACTCTGCCTGGGATTTTAGCGAAGTCGGTGACCGAGAATATCTGTTTATACCCCACGGATGGAGTGCACTTTCTCGAAGTCAAAGAAAGTGCTCGAACCTTATTTCGTGGGAGTCATTTACAGGTCTTGATACTTTACGGGGTGAATGCATCCGAGGCGAAAGCCCAACATGTCTGCTTTCATTTGATGAACATGATCTTATTCTATCCACGCCTCATCTCCTGCGTAATGGCCGCTCCCCTGTCCGCATATTGGGGCTGCACCAGATAGGATACACATCTCTCTGCGACTCAGCATCCCTCTGGCACATTTGATCAAGTTACGTGGAATTACTAAGACCAGTTCATTTCAGTTCTCTTCAGTTTGTACAATCAACCAACTTGATTTAATTTTAGTTGCCATATCACTCAATGGGATAAAAGATAATGAAAACTGGCAAAAGATATACTCCAAAATAATAAGTTGATCAACTACATGGGAGAAGGGAAATCTCGAATGCGAGAACGCCGATGACTGTGACACCGAGCCATATCACCCATTGTCTCAAACCATCTATTGATTGAGGGCGATCTTGTGGACGTCAACTCGGTAGTCTAACGGAACTCATAAGGGTCAATCCGCTAGTTAATGTTTTCATAACCTTTTGCTGAGATCAACTGACCACCTGGACTCACCTTCTAATCACTGCCTGCCTCGGAGAACAGCTTACAAAGAGGCAGTCGTTTTTCGGGCATGTGCGAAATACGTCCCAATCACATTGACCTGTTGTCATTTAGTGGCCATTCTAAGGACTGGGCCCTAGGAATCAGTACCTGACGCCTGACCTCTGACTTACGAAATTCCCCCACCATATTCTACGAATACTACGAAGACAACGATGTTCAAATACCAAAAGCTTTCACACACCTTTTGCTCTGAACGGTCATGTATACCAATACCGATACTCCGCTGCTGCGTATTCCTGACCTTTGATCGATAACCGCATATCACGCCAACTCCACAGATGCCTCGAATTTGCCAGTGCTAATCCAGCCTTCTATGTACTCGCAGACACTCCATCCGATATACAGCCACTGGGTGAGATGCAACCTAAACTAACTAACTAGTAACTAAACCTATCTACCTCATTCAGGTAGCGTTGGCGTAGTCAGTTGGCTGTGTGCCTATGGGTATTGATTTTTCGCACTTCGAAAATATGCGCCTCTCGCGGCAATGCAGAAAATACCCCTTCTCTACCCAAAGTGCCATTAATACATACATACACTGAAGGTTTGTAGTGATCAACCTTGAGCACCAACGTTGTGCAATCGCTTGAAAAGAACTGCACCTATACATTTCAACCGATCGCGTTTTTCGGGGTCAGTTGAAATGGTTGTATCTTTGCGACGGTGTCAGGAATTACAGTGGTGCCTTTTTAGGATAAATGCATTTTACTGCAACGCTGTTCATGCTTATGACTTTTACTCGGGGTCATTTCCCTTCCACAAGCTTTGAGATCACGTGATACAACCCAGTTCCGTTAAGATGGTGGGCGTGAAAGGTCGTCTTTAAACTTACCAATTAAGCTGCTAACTGCAACGTGGGATAACCGGTTAATCTGAGTGGAGATAATGCGAATAGTTGGGTAGTCCGGTGTGAGAGACGTTTTGTTGATATTACCGCAATGCCCATAGTGGTCCCTGATGTTTCTCTTTATACACCTCTTATTCCTGCTTGACGGACTGCGCTTGTCCTTGGGGTATGGTGAATCCAGCATTATTTACGATTGTACATTGCTGGACTAACATTCATCCCGTGGTGGTTACGAGCTGCCTGAACGGTTTGTTGAAATTGGCCGAACATTTGTTCTTCAGGTATGAACCGAAAGCCCATTCAGAGTAATGATTTCAGATTAGTCAATCACTCGTCTAGGTTCCGGAGCCCATGTTTTGCATTACAACCACAGTGAAGTGTCTATCCGACTGCAGACCTAAGACTTAAAGGACAGTAATTAGGAAATTTTACTATCTAAATAGGATGACGAATAAAAATGTAGCAAAAAGTATGAGCAGATCACGAAGCCGACCTGACATATGCCGCAGCGAAATCAGTAATTTTTTTGGAATGTATTACTTGGCCCAGTTCTGAATTTTCTGATAGCACTTCCTCAAACCTGGGGCTTCAACCAGGTTGACGAAACATCTGACTTAGAGGATAGTCTGTCCATGTGAACAATAACCTGCATTTATTCGTTTTTTATGATGCGGGAATAACTTTAGTCCACCTATGCACGAACCCAATCCCCTCTTCGTTGTTTCGAGGCCAAAAAAGTGCATGGATGCTGTCCCCTTTGCCCATAAGCCCAAATTCCGATTACGGCTTGGGAGATGGGTCATCCCGAGAAAGTTTACAATCTGTCTAGTTTGACCATTCATACATCCTTATACCTCCCTTTGTGTATCTTGAACCTTAGAAGCGTTGTCCCCTTGTGGTTAATTGAGCAGTTGACCTACTTCTGTTGATCCACGTGTTGCTAGCATGACGACAGCTTTCAACTTTATCACTGGATTAATTGTATGGCACTGTTGCGCTTGCGTTTAGCCCCACTGAGGTTATTAGGCTCTTCACTGATCCTCTTCCACGTGCTGCTTACCCTGAGACAGTCGGTCGTAGCAACAAATTTTGGGCTAGGGGTGCATCTAACCTTGCGGAGTAAGATTAGAACAGCCAGGTGTACCTATAGGGCTAAGACAATAAACATCTTCAATTCGGAACCTGACTAAATATCAATGAAGGGATGGGCACCTGCTCCGCCTACAAGCCTTCCAGAGTCATTCATTTCGACGTAGGGGGGGGGGTTGACGGGTAAAAAACAATGACCACCAACCGTTTGCACATAGGACGCATTAGAGAATTTGCAGTGCTGTGGCATTGTAATCCCGAAACCAAATGCTGTTGTTCGCCCTTAGTGGGAGCAATGCAAATTTGACTGGGCCACACCAGCCTAGCTGGGGTAATAGTTCTCGTGGTGAAAAAAGGCTCGGCCGGAGACTCTGTGCCGTGTTGTCAAGTGGAAAACAAATACGCCTAAAATTGTGAGACACTGGGTAAACGGAAAGCTGATAAAAGGGGATTAATGGTCTGAAATTAACGGGAGACGGTACTTAACTTCCATATCCTCGTAGTCCCGATCGTTTCGACAAGTGTTGATTCAATACGGACGGCGCAAACAATCCGTCAACGCACCAAGCCCACACACACACACACACATGAACGGTCAAAGACGGGATGTGGAGATACATCCATTGTGAGCCTCAGTGAAATCCCGACTAGTGATAATCAAAATATAGAATTATATCCTTTGATTTTGAAGACGAAAGGCCTAGGGGCGAGAGTGCACAATCGAACTATGGCTATTCAACCGCACCTCGTTTTGCATGTGCTTCAAACCAAAGGCCGAGAGAAGCAAACATGTGCCCTGGATGACCGGCTTGTAGGCAAGCCTCAGTGAACCTGCATATGTGGGCTTGTCGGTATGCCCACTTTTGAAGTGGGGCCGTCCCGTAATTAAATCAGGTTATCCGGATGGTACCGTTAGCTCAGACGTCAACCTGTGATTTGGCATTTGAGTGCATCGCCGAGGCAGCTGTTTTATTCGGTGGACCTCTACCGGTAGCATTGATGACAGAGAGCAATGGCGGTTAGCAAAAAAGCCGCATCACATTGGCATTGGAAAATAAACGAAAAGGGTCACGGAGAATCGGCTTATTTCATTTCATCATGAGGCTTTTCTACGCGTTGGCTATCCAGAGGGCATGACTGCTTTTCTCGACCACAGGATTTGCGTAAAAAGTGTGCGGCCTCTCCGATGATAAAATGTATTGGGTAGTGCTCAGATGGATGGGACTAGGCCGTACTTTTATTGCAGTAAAGACAGTTCGTTTTGCATAACCATTAAACTTACAGAAATATCGTGTTTCTCGTTACTGTCTCGCAGTAACGAATATTATTGAATGGAAAATCAAAGGTTCACAAAACAGAAGAGCCATATGGTGGCGGAAATATTTCGGATGTACGGGCCCCAGTGACTGCAGTATCGAATCGTGTGGCCTAAACCCCTCATCCTTTGCGTTTGGGATCTCGTGCATCCCAATTTGGTGATCTAGCACAACCTATTTGAAACAGTTCATTGTGTTGGCGTTTTCGTAGCCTTCCGCTAGGACATAGGCTGATCACTCTGACCCATCTTCTCCACAGTATCTGGGCCGGAGAACGGTGTGTGCCGACGGAGGACTGGGAACATACGTAGTACACCTATTAATCCACTCAAATTCAATACTTGTTTGTTTGGCTGAGTGCTACAAAATTCAGCGTCCCAAACCTAACCTCAGCTTACCAATGCAATTCCGTCACCATACTGAAACAGTACCCCGAGGACACTGGATCCCGTAGCGACAATCGATTATCATCGATTTGTCATCAATCCCATCGTGGAAATTTGGTCCAAATCATTCAAAATAGTTTGTCTTGATTGACCCAATGCATTGTTGCTGAGATACGCTTTGCCACTGGTGATGTCGAGACCCTGTGTTTTACCATTACTTCAGTCTCCGTCTTCTCAATTTTGTGTCCAGGTCAGAACTTGTTTATCAGTACGGTGACGCAACTACTCCGTTGTTCACGTACTAGCATATCCTTCTAGACTAGTGATAGACAAGTGGGTTGAAGATTCACTTCCTCGAGGAGCGCAGGTTCGAATCCGTACACCTCCAGTCACCCGGCCAGACCTGACCTTAAGTAGTTATGTGCCATTACAATTCTCAAGTGCGTCTCCTTCCCCTAACAGCGGTGATGTGGACCCTAGAAGTCGAACTTTATTTAAACACTGATGAATTTACGACAGAAAAAACGGGACTTCAGTTCCATTTTAAGCCAGTATGTGGTTGGCTTGTTTTATGAAATGGTTCATCTGAGAAAAATCACCCTGAGATTAGAAATCATAAAGTGAAATTGGGAGATTACAATTTTGCTTGCAGAAGGAGACCTTATAAATGGTTTAGCTCGCATACGACACATCTGGATCGGGAAAGTGGCCTACTTTGGTCCCCATCTGAAGAGGGACTTGTCCCGATTTCACATGAGTCCCGCTATATTTGACTTTCAAGAAAGTGGCAACGATAATCAGATTTCTCTAGGACTGGTTGCCAAGTAGACCGTGTATTGTACGAGCTAAAACAGTTTGATTATGCTTATAGTTTCTTAAATGCCGTTTTCAATTCACCCAATTCAATATGACTTTTCCTGAGTTCAGTCAGTAGCCTGATATCCCCCAAAGAGTAAAAAACGCTGATCCATCGGTCCACATTTTAAGCTCGTCTCTCCCATAACTGAAACCCCATTCAGAAATTTCAAACGATAACCGGTTCGTGATCAATATGCCATCAATCTGATCGGTGAAACAGCACAGGTTTCCTGAATCAGCCACAGGACAACGGGGAGTCAGTATCAATAGTCTTCACTCATTCCTCGGTTAGCCAAAGGGAACGTTGGTCGAACCAACGTTGAAGACCAAGCATAATTTTAAAAATGAAAACCGAATAACCGCGTCAACCCCGCTGGTTCCCTCATAGTGGAAAGACGAAAAGGAAAGAGAAGGATAATGTGTACCTGTGGCTCGTGTCTGTTTGCGTTAAAGAAATTCAAAAGCCAGAAATGTTTGGGGATTAATGATGATACAAGAGAGCAAGGATAGTGGGAGTCTCTCGTCTGAAGCTGCCTATCCGGATAAGCAACGAGCCATGCAGTATACTGGACCGTCGAGAATCTTACAAACTTTCAACTGTATTCCAATCTTTGCCATATATAACTGTGGTTAGCAAGGAGCTTATCTTGAAATGGTAACAATCAATAGAATGTCTAAAACGAACTTTCTTCCGATGTTTGAATCTGCCGATCCCTAACTAGGGCTCGAATCTATTCGGGATGAGTAGGATAGTTGATAGCCGAGTTACCTCGAGGATGAATGACCGATATTGACACATCACCCGTGCAGCGACTGATTCGTATGACGGAAGGCTAAAGTTGCATGGGGACTTTACGTCATGCACAATTTCTATCCAATCAGTGTTTGAGTCTCAAATCGGGCTGATGACTCCTAGCACCGTGAAAGAAATAACACACATACATTGATGAATTTACCCTTAATACTGCATAATAATTAAATAAGAAGCCAAAAGACTTATTTCATTTATTCATATGTACCGGAAGCAAGGAACAATCAATTTTGATTAAGTTGGATATAACGGATTTCCCTTCCTTTGTCATTATTAAAGGAAAGCAAAATACGAACACCGTAAACCGACGGTGATCAGTTCTCCCTGAGTAGTGCTTCACACAAATACAGACTGGTTTTTTCTCGTCAGACCAGGTTCGACCGCTGCGTTTTTCCACCCGTCACGCAATGATACGACCACCATGCAGCCCACAACTGGAAGCAACATTTTCCATGCAAATGACATGCGTTGTCGCATCGTTAGTAAAATGAACTAACAAGAGGGAATACAACAAGCAGACCGGGTTTTTTTTCGACTGTCATGTGGCTTCCTGTGGCCCAATGCTTAGTTTCAGCTTGACATGTTATGTGGCCATCTACCAAAAGTCGTTGACTCGACCGTTAGGCGACACACTTCAGTTCTGCCCCCAATAGACCAAATGTTCCGGTCGGATTAATGCGGGAACCAATTAAGGCCCTTCACTTGGTCCATTTCTTCCCTTTTCCAACATCTCTCTCTTTCGTCGCCACACAAAAGATGCCATGCAGCACTGGATCAACATATACGTTTTTAATATTTTAACTATTTTTAGAAATTAGCATGTTAAGTGCCATTATCGTCCTAGTCGTGCGGCGAGTACACGTGACCAAGGGGACAGACAAAACAGTATGCGGATATCGAAAAGCGGTAGGATATGCTGCCTGCACTTAATGCAGTCCTCATCGTCGGAACGCCACTGTGCACGGCTAATGATCATCAATTTCAGTCCTAAATTAGCCCGCATTTTGGGTGACTACCTTCTTTTTGTAAGCTTTTTCATAAGACTCACTTTAATTACACAGGATTAGAAAATAAACCCCGTAGGTCAATGGGTCCTGTGTTTAGCGCTATCCAGTCAACCTGTGTGATGATACTGAGGATCGCAGTGAAAATACAAGAAAATACAACGAGGACGAAAGTTTGGTGCCCAGCACCGCTTATTCCAACTCTGAGCAAATTCCATTCAGTTCGCATCAACTGCTTCTGTGAATCTGGTGAGTAGATGGGTTGCACCACAAGTGCTCAAAACCCCAACTTGCTAGGTCAGACGAAAGCGAAAATGCACGGGAAATGCTTGAAGAGAACCGGTGACTGTGTGCGTATTTCTCGCGCTATAAGGCAAATAATTCATCTTCTTTTCGACAAAGATGGAAGAAAAATGCTTCACTGTGTATCTAAGGTGAAGCAAGCGCTAAACACGTACTAGGGGAGGATGTGCAATGTTTTTATCCAAGAACCCAAATCTCACAACATGTCATTGTGGATATCAGTTGCTGATGAAGGTAGGAATTGCACTTCTCCGAGGAAAACTTAGCCTGTTGTCTCAAATTCGTCAAAACAGCTCGTTTAGATCGTGCCTTAAGGTGAACAGTTTTAAAGGAGAATCAAAATAAGAAGTATTATGAACACGAGGAAGTTGGTCAGTTTTTCAGAATAGCAATTCATGTCCTGTTCCGCCGGAGAAATGGCCATCTGCTCACTGGGCAGATAGTCTGACCAATGAACTGTAACCATAACGTATGGACGTCTAATGTGAACTATTCAAATGCCTATTCTGTACTGACTAACCACGCTCCAATGCTATAGAACGGCTAACGTGAATCGATTTCGCGGATTACTTTTCACGCAATTTTCCATTACACGTAAAAAGTAAATCTAGAATTTTTCCAACTGTTTTTCTTAGTCGTATAAATCTGTGTTGTTCGTTCCATCAGGATGAGTATAACGAGACCAGGGTTTCGATAGTTTTCAGTAGAAAGCGATTTGATTTGACTTAACGAATAATTCCTCATTCAGTGGCAACATGTGACTTAGTGCTGGAAACCATGGAAGCACCGCCCACCTTTTTCATCCTTGTTAGAAGTCAGCGGCAGTGCGTATCGATAGCCCGAGAACTGCGACGCCGCGAACCCTGGACTAACGATTGTGAGGCGAACGCCTTAACCATTATGCTGGTTGGGATGATTTTCAATGGCTCATCGGACACCAAACACTATATGATGCAGCTTCCATATTCGTCACGATTGATCACATCAGATTAGTTTACCTGCACCGCGGGAATTGGCTTGGTTTTGCAATAGTAGGTGCTTACTAGCCTTGTTTGGGTTTAATATCTCAGTTACTGCGACGGTTCAAAAAGTTTGCTCAGTAAACGAAACTTGACCAGTTCGATTCCTGGTCTCACAGCAGACCTGTGTAGGCAGAAATACGATTCGATCTCCTGTTTGCAATCACGAGTTGACAATTCCATTTTCACAGTTAATATCAAGAAAATATGGGGGTACGAAACACTAATTGCCACGTTAACCGAACAAGTTAGAATATATACACCCGGGCGCTCACACAACCAGACGGCCACGGAAGATTACATGACACGAACACGCGATTACCCCTGCAAGCCGCTGGTGTATAAATTCAATCGACAGTTATCCACGCAACTGTCAGTTTAATTTGGTTGAATCAAACGAATGAAAGACCGCAAAGTGTCGCAGATGAATGTTCGTGTTTTATTTCTCTATGCAACCCATCCACCCGCAGACACATTTGGTGATTGCTGTCGGGATGAGATTTGGCCGTTTGGTGGACAACTTGATCGAATTCAGACAGTTGCGTTGGTTCCAACCCCGGTGGTGGTAGTAGTAGTAGTATTAACGTCAGTCGTGGATCGCAAAACGAGTTCGTACAATTCACCCGTCTTTTGTGTTTTCTGCCGGCATAGGACACAACGCAAATACAAGAGACCAATATAGGTGATAATCAGGTATTTGTGCAAGGTCGTTTTGACGACACTCATTGATACTCATCTACATGGATTTGATTGGGTGTTTTTCTCTTCGATTGCCCATTGTGCACAACGTGCCCATCTGTGTGTGTGTATACATGTTTATCATCTGATCATGATCAGTGTCCCAACAGAACTCACTTGGGTGGTCCATCACGTCTGAAGAGCATAAAACACGCCCTTCTACCATTTCGGCCACCCCTCCTCCCACCTCCCGGGTACACCTACACATGGATTGAATAACACAAAACTATGTATGTCTGGATCTGATAGGATGAGTTTGTGTTAGGCGAAAAGCAAACTACGTTGTCCGTTTCGAACGCATAACAACGATTACGTTAGTCTTACACCGTCTCAGACAAGTTGTCACAAGAAGTTGATTGGAATGGGGAAACGTTGACAGACTGATGAATTGTGGCCATGAGGTGCAAGTGTCCGATCAACAATCTTATATTTTGGACTCACCATCAAGAAAACGTGGAATCATTAAGAAGCTAGTAGGAATCATCAGGACTGCATATCCATCGGCCTCGAAGTGATGATGGTTCGTAATCAGCAAAAGAGCAGCTATGCTTCCATGGCTTCTTAATGGCGAGTTGGACGTTGATATTACAATGACGAATCTATTTAAATTAGGATGAAATTCCGCATAAGGCTGTCGGGTGGTTTGCAAGCCCGGTCACCGATGGTCTTGGGATGAATCTTCATTCACGCGATTGTTGATTAGGACCTAATTTGATTGTTAACAGGTTAAATCACGACTAATAGTTGACGCTTCGCCATGCATCACCAACGTTCGACCTCCTACCGATCAAACCGAACAACGAACGCAAGCTATACAAAGTACGTTCGGAGTCGATCAACTAATCATCGAGAACCGATTCTGATAGACTGGGGATGTGCCGGTGTTTGACTAACTGCCAGTCGTTCAACTGAGCTAGCTCCGATTTGATCGCCATAGAACAACAGTGACAACTTTTAACCGCTTCTTTAATTTCCTGATCCATAATTGGTCGGTGTAACTTCATGCACTGACGACGTCACCTAGACTGGTGATGGAATTTTTGCGGTTTAAACGCCAAGCTCGGTAACTTCATGCGTCTGATGCTAGAATGACCATGAAAGAATTATTTCAAAACATTTGAATGTAAATACAAGCACAAGAACTGACTCATCATTCACTGAACAACCTTGCTCGTAGAAAAAAACCATAAGTATTCTGAAAAAATTTTTGAAATACTCTGTTTGTCAGGTTCATGGTGTAATCCAATATACGTCATGAAGTAAGCTGTTCTTCGATCTATCGCGTCTGATCACTGCACCGACGAGTGGGAGAGTTTCCACTGAGTCTTCGCAAATGCACTGTACATTGGGATCAACAGTGGTAATTGTTATCACAAAATCCTCGTCAGACGGACGACCGCCCTCCTTAGTTATGAATGTGGAAAAGGTATCGGTGTGCCCAAAACCTGTCGCTTTTATGAAGTATAATTCAAAATCATGATCCATTGACTTTTCGACACCCCGGGAACTCGACCCACTTAAAATAAGAGGTCACAGTAACGATTTCCTAATAGTGGTCGATTATAGCAGAGCATTAGTCATAGGTTTATAACAGTGGAACAATGAGACTCATTATTCAGTTTCTGGACTAAGCGATGTTGGGCATTTATTTTTGGTGTTCGTTGTCTTTTCATGCAAAATGAAAGTAAAGCTTCCCGATGAAACGGTTTGTTTTTCAGTCAGTCATCACATCATCAAACGAGAAATGAACGGAGGGTAAAGACGAAAAGAAGTAACTGATTGAAACGCAATTCGAAATATGTTCGGCAGTTTATCAATGGAATTACGCGGTCAAAGTTTAATGTTTGCGAGTAGAAGAAACAGAAAGGCTCACGCTCAAACACACGCGCATTCTCTTGGCACATGACAAAACCGAGGGCTTTGTGATGGTGCATTGATAAATTATTCTTTCGTTCACCTCATTCAGTCAAGTAAATTTTATGAACTGAGAGGAACTGAGAATGGAGTATCACCGAACCCAAAACAGGTTGGAATAAGTCTTCGGACCCCTGGCTTTCCTTTGCACGTGACTATATGTGATCAACAAAAACAACGCTTAATGATATATGGTAAGCGTAGAGCGTGTATGCACGTGACCTGTCTAAGATTAACGATTAGAATGGGAAATTGCATAGAAGTAAGTGTGAGTCTGCGGAAAACCTGGTCCAGTCGGATGGTGTTCCTTGCTGTTGAATGATCATTCTCATCATGATGGTAATAATAATAACTCAGTCTGGCAGGATAACCGTTTATGGAACCCGTGCCTGTGGGAGGTAGGCAGTTGAGTCAGTTTACCGGTCTACCGGTTTGGTGTTAGTGGACAGCCGGTCAACAAACTGCCAAGCGCTAGCTGCTACATCGATGCGATTAAAATCTTCCATTGTTTTTTCCGGATCTGTGCATCACTGTTATTGCTATGATCATTACTACTGTTATTTTCAATATTATTATGAAAACCATTTCTATTTTTGTGACATCTCGTAACCGACGATATTGTATAGGTTGGACATTCCTGACAAAACCAACTTGTCGATAGTGGGCTTAGAGGTATGAATGATCTAAGAAAGAAGGAATGCAGCTAAGGTTAGAAGTTCCCTGGGGAAAAGACGAATCACAGTTGGCGGCTTGAGAGTAAAAACGAAAAGAAAGGAAAACTAGGACTGCCTTATCGACAGAAAGGTATAAAGAAGCGAATTCCCGGTCATAGACAAGTGACTTCCGGTTCGAAGTTAGGCTAGGGTAGTCAATCACTGTGATGGTCTCGCTGTGTATTCGTTCGAGGAGAGCCAAAGAAGAAAACGAAGCTCTGCCAAAAACCCAAATGCATCATTCAAAAATGGCAAGGATTTGAGCTTTGCACAGAAGCACAAACGGACGGAAGAAGTGTGATGCGATCAACAAAAGCATGGATATCTTTACTTCTTTTTTACTGAAAAGAAGCAAAACACAGAAGCTTGGAAGAGTCAAGGTTCATTGAGTGTGCCAGCATCCAGTTTTATTTTACTTTTGCATTTCTAAAATTTTTACTTATATTTGTAATTCTATTCGAGTCTTAGCAGCAATTTTAATCTTTTGACGGTTGGTCCAGAGTAAAAAACCCAAGCGCAACCTCGCTGTGCTTAATCGTCTGTATACCAACTGGGTGTTTCCTGACTGCCAGAGTACACTTCTGAGGGCTCGCAATAAGAATTTTGACCCTGTCACGGTAGTGTCAACGTTCGCGTGGTTTGCGCGACGACGACCACACGATCGATATTGCATCGACCAGGGTGACCGGTGCCCGGAACATTCACGTTCGGAGAAAACGTGACGGTAACTATTTCCCATAGATTGCCAAACTACACATAAACTGCGGGGCGCGCATTGAGGTCTACGATTCCGAAATATTTGAACCAAAGGCTACGCTGACAGCCGAGCGCCGGAATCACATGACCTAGCCAAAGCGTGTAGACGCATATCATCGGTTGTACAGGCTTTCGGTTTTAACTTGACCCTAGGAGGAAATAAACGTCCTGTACTAGTACATATATATATATATTCAACTGGTTCATTTGGACATTCGTCTCATCAACACGTCTTTCACACGCACAATCATGCGTCCGCAGTGACTGAATGGCTGCGTCTTTTCACCGGATTTCGGGGCAGGTATACGCTTGGCATAATTCGAACAGCCGAATAGTTTTCACGTGACTCCTAATAGCTCTGACACAGTTCCAAAATGGTCTGCATGCTTTAAATGCAGCGACCAAGTTCATTCTGTTTTAAATTGATTGCTGAACACTCAACTAAACGGGACCTTCCACGCTTAGGGCCACAACCCCCTTTGCGGTGCGCAAACATCAGTTTGCAAATAGATCTTTAGGACTAATAAAGAATTTTAGTAACAGCATTCATATATCACAAGACAAAGATGACAGAATCGTTTCTGAGGGTTTAAGGGATAGCTCTAATCAGTCACACGTTCTGTGCATACCAAGAATTAGCACCACTCTATGGCGGTTGAGGAATTCTGATCACTGATAACCACTGTTTATGATCTAAAAACAACGGTTATGTGTATTCTTTTTGGTTTTCGGAAAACGGTATGGTAATTCCAGACTCGGACGAGACCAACCCATTCTTGATGAAAGAATCAATTAATCCATAATTGTGAGACTCAACTTCCGGACTTTGATCACAGTTCGATCTAAACAGATAATGACAAGTAGTAGAAAGCTAGAAAGCCATAAATTTTCCGGTCTCAAGTCTCCCGAGTTCCTTAAACTTACTGTCGATGACCTTGAGGCCTCGATCACAACATCCCATTTTAAGTTAAGATAAAAGGGACTTGCTCATTTGTGTTTTTGTCTCGATTTGCGGAGAAGCGACATCAAGTAACTAGGATATTCTCCACGTGAACGGCTGACGAATTATTGATGACACAAAGAGAAGGACCACTAACTGGCGAATTCACCCGGATTACCTACTTTCCGTGGTATCTCTTCTAGTCTGTCTGATCTGTTTATTCACACTGATATCACGTTGGTACAGGAAAGCTTCGTGATACCAATTACGAATACAGCCTCAGATTAGGATGAAACAAGAAATTTCTAAAAGCTGTTTGGAGAAGACCGGGTTGTTGGTTTATTATTAGTGGACAAATTGTTTCACATGTGTCACGTCTTCTCATGGTTCGTGTTTAATGGTGTATGGGTGTGACGATGACCTGCCCATTCCGATTAGCATTAACGTCACTTTCGGTCTCCTGTTTCATCACGTGCTTGCGCAAGGTTTGGGGGCACCAGAATGACAACTAATAGCAACATCAGCGAATTTACTGTGATTCTACCCCATCCTCTTTTCCGAATTAGGTCAAAATTCGCTAAACATGGCCTGAATATTCTGTCCGTACAAAGTTTTATTTGCGTGTGTGTATGTATGTGGGTATATATATGTGTGTGTGTGAGAGAGAGTCTGCCTGAGTTGTAAGGAGATGAAAAAGAAATCGTCAAAGTTTCCCAAGGCTTCGCAATTAAAATTTAAGATAAGAATGTTAATGGACAGGTGAGGACTCTAATGAAGGCGCAAGTCGGCAACTTTGAACCACGTTGTTCTACAGGCTCTTTACGTCGAAACTTTGATGCTTTGTCAGTCCATCCAGTTTGCACTGAGCAGGTGGATGAGCAATAGCAGCTGGTACTTTATACACCGGAATCAAACGCGAGATGTTAATGGCGTGGCTAGACTAGTGAAGTCGTTTAATTCTGAGTCACGATAGGAAATGATTTTTATTCAATCGTTCGATGAAGCTTCTAGGGTCAAACCTGATAACAAGTCGATTTCAAAAAGGTGTGCAAATAAGACATTCGCCACACGCGTAGCTCTTAAGAACTGAGAATAATTCGGTCAATTCCTCTTATATTTTATGTATACAGGGGTTAACGGTGCCGGTCACGATAGAACCAGCGACTTTGCGTTCACTGTTTAGATTTTCTGATCACAAATCTATCTTGATCAACGGTCTTCAACGAGCAATAAGCAAGTGAAGTCACTGAATAGCACTGTCCGAGCACCAAGTCAAACTCGATTTTCGAAACGAGAAAAACTACGACTGTAGGGCTTTTCGAGTATTTGGCAAAGAGTGAATATCTGGTCGATGCAACCTCAACCTGGACGAAATCCGGCCTAGTGTTCGCGGATATTACTCTCGCGAATCGGTGTCAAACGGCTCAGCATTATCGAAGTTAATACCTCAGTGACTATCGGAATTAAACTAATCCCACGATGATTGCTACAGTCACGCCGTGTGCCCTTCTTGAAGATGGGCAAAATCAGTGGATCACCCCACGACAACGGAATGCGCAACTCGTTTCAAATATTACGAATCAAAAAAGTAAATGACTTCACCAGAGCTTATCCACCCAATTTGAAAAGAACAGGGAGAATGTCGTATGAACCGGCTACTTTTCC
>LUCM01007844.1:0-14008 GCA_008360955.1 Fasciolopsis buskii | reverse complement strand
TTGAAATCTGCAACTGCGATAGTTATCATTGGTGCGTATAGACACCGTGTTTCTCTTAGTATGCCAATTTGCTATTTCCCCCCATTTTGTACTCAAATGTTTACTTGTTTGTTCGATATGACTTGCCATACCCCTGTGACATTTGATCATGCAGCCAAGCATGCCTCTCGAAATATTCGAGAAATATGCCGATATATATAACCTCTCTTCGGCGGAAGGAAATAACTGCTTTAAAAGCTATGCAAATTCGACCTGGGTGTTGGATGACACATAAACCAGCTAGGTGTTGCTGCTTGGGAGAAATGGGCTGAGTACCTAAGAAAAAGTTGAGGTTATTAACGCACAGCAAAATCTTTCAAAGAAACAGGATGACGTTGGGTCTATATAATTGCATGTGTTTTGCTACGCATTGGAGAAGTGGCAAGCCTCCGTGTCATGCACATAGCGACGGCCTGTAAATAAGTCAGCCTAAGGTGTTCTGGGTGGCGTTTATGTAACTAGCAACTACAACTCGGCCAGAGCCGCTGGTGGTATTCCCTGGGGTCATTTCTACAGAGGTAGTAAAGGGGCTCCATCAAAAACATGAATTCTGTGACAGTGGACAGACTCATCCATTGCTCTTAAATACAAGGTGAAAGCCTCGTCACATATTAGCAGATTTGTGTCCAACCCACTGGACATTATTTGCATAATACCACGGCGTAATAATAACGCCATGTCCATCCAGCTGTTGGCTGATGGTCAGTTGAGAATTTGCCTAACTAGCCCTTCGTTCCTGAGCGATTACAACCCGCCATCCCGCTCATCTGCGCCTATTGCACCCGTGAAGGTGTAGAACTGCAAATATACAACCCGCGATTAACTCTGTTGCATTGTACATAGGTTTGCGGCAAATTCTGCGGAGGAGCTCACAATTGTCAGCACTGCAGAAAGCATTTACTTTGTTGATTAGATTTGCGTCTTACACCTACATTATGCTTCCCTCAGGAATGTCGCAACAGTAAAGTTGGTAACTGGCCATAGGAGGAAACGAATCAGGTAAGATCGTTGATGAAGAACCCACGAACGTTTCAGCTTAACAAGAAATTACTGAGTGAGAAAGGAATTTTAAAGTGGGTATCGTGGTGCCACGGAAATAGCAAACTAAGGCCAGCGGCCTCGAGGGAATGTTGTCATGTTAATGAAGGTGGTTTGACTGGAACACTTTTTTCCGCAGGGCTTATGGCCTTCCACGTATCTACGAAAGTTGTTCTTTGGAAGGGTCCTAAGCTATGGAGCATGCAGGCGTACTTCCTTAAGTCACCTTACACTCCAGAGGAAGGGGAGGTGTTGCGCTTGATCCTGTAAGTGCTGTGAATTCCGGAGTCAAGGAAGCGTAGCAAGTGGGGGACCGTGTGTCAACTGCTATTCCAAGTCACCTGCTACTCGAGGCTTTCTGGCGGTCTGTGCAAAATTCGACGTAGCTGGAACCTCATTGTATCTCCTTTTCCGTTTTCATCCGATAGTAGACTTCTTGCCGACCTTCCTCGTATTGACAGTGATGTTGGCTTTGGTTTGCCTTCTGCTTGATGCCTCAACTTTTCTTCATTTTGTTCTTGCGCACTGTGATTGAGATTACTTTAAGGACGTTTGGTGTAGTCAAGGGTCACTATGACCCAAGGAAGGCTTTCTGTTCACAGTCCATTTTCGTTTTATTTCCCAAATTGGACTGGCGGAGACGTTTGGTTCGCTTACATTGCTTTTTGATGGTCATGGACAGGAAAAGTTTGTTTGGTCTCAACAAGCAAGCAGAAGCCATTTATTCGCCTGAACAAAGAGATAGATGCTATCTATGTATTCCTTTTCATACAGCGCTTATTTTACACAACTTCTTGTCCTATTTTTCGGCTGCCTTCCATGAAGGCAGTGGCTCAGTCCTACTGTTAAATTTACGATAGCTGTCTACATAGATTTTAACTCACGAATAGTACCGCAAGATTTGCGGAGCAGCCTTGATTTTATTTAGGGTTTTTAACGAATTTGCGCCTCGCGCCTCCGCGAGGCATCAAATCTCTATCCAGAATATGCAGACGTTATCAATGGATAACTGAGTTTTGAAACTAATGAACTTCACCCAGACCATTACTAGCGCAAATCTCCGTAAGACTTGTTTCTCACAGTTTCGCTGCACTTTTCCCCGAGCAGGAATTGAGAGCTAAAGGCACGAGATCACATATAAGAAAACAAGCAGTTAAAACTGCTATTTCAGTAGGCAATTCGACAACCAGAAGGGGAGTTTGGCAAAATGATGACCCCAGGTAACCCGTCCTAATCAACTGCAAGAGCAGCTAAACAGCATTGTATAAAACAATAGCAGCAAGTAGTGGACGCTTCTGGGATATTTTATACCAGAGATCTCGTAAACACCTAATATTCTAGAGAAAATCTATCCGCAATTACCAACTACAAGGCATATACACATGGCCAATTAACCGCCCTAATCTTCCTAGCTTCAGTAATGGTCAGCGCACATAGACATTGAGCAAATGCAATAACTTCGATAAAGGTTTTATGATGCAGATGGGTAAAACAGCCCAAAAAAGATGAGCTGTTTTTTTCCGGCCAGAAGTGATAGAAGAAATAAAAGAGGCAGATGCAAGATTATGGTATCATCAGTACAACCTAGACCTCAAGTAAGCGCCGTCTACCAAAAATGATACCAAACTGAGCGCCCACGCAAAGTCAAGTTAGCTTTTCCGGAAGACGACGCATCGTCGTCTCGCGTGAAGATTTTTGGAGGCGTCGGACAAAGCAAGCCAAGACTAAGTAGCCAATGACAAGCCAGGCAGGAAACTCTCCTTCCCACAAATCCCACATTCCTGATACTACCAACCCAAGCCTATATCCTGCTCACTTTTCTAATCACACCACAAACCGGGAGAAAGTCACGTGAACTTCTAAGCCCTGTATACCTTTGTTTAGCCAGGTTTCGTGAGGACTATAAACTGGGGCTTCATCCCGAAGACTGCTTGCTGGATTTCTTGGATCCGATTGCAAGGACAGTGGTGGTTGCTGTGCAACCGCTGGAGGATTTACCCATGTGCGTCGCCTCTCTCTGCCGGTTTGCATTGCGATTAGATGAATGAGCAGAACATATGCTTGGGTTAGTGGTGTTAGGAATGTGGGGCTTTTGGGATGGAGGGTTTCCTTGAATAAATATAGGACCAGCGAGTGTGCAGAGGAGCTATACTCCCCAGTGTGGGCGGCCCGAGAGAATGCTCTTTTCTGACTTCCTTCTGAAGAGGGATGATGTGTTTCTTGGCTGACGTATAACTTGTCTTTTGGATTCCTTTGTATTTTTATTCTGGGGAGCTTTTTTCCCAGGGTAGATTAGTCACTTCCTAGCTTCCTCTTGTGGCTTATGTTCAGCCAGGTTCTCGGACAGCAGTTTTTCAGATCAAGCCTGGCTTGCCATGGGCTACTTAGTCTTGGCTTGCTCTGTCCTTTGTTCCGGCGATTCCTCGCTGCATCTCTCACGGAGCTTGGCAACCAAAGCTAGATGGAAGATTCTCAAACTTCTTCACGCGAGATGGCGATGCGAAGTCTTCCGGACAAGCTAACTCGAATTTGCTTCGGCACTCATTTTGGGATCATTTCGGTGGACGGCGCTTACTTGGGGTCTAGGTTGTACTGGATGATGCCCTACGTCTACATCCGACTCTTTGCTCTATGTACTCAAACGATGGTTTGCCTTTATGCTTTCTCACTTTCCCATTCCCTTCCTCATTTTCAAACAGATTCTCGGCCGTATGATCGTTGGTGCAATGAATGGCCTCGCCAGGTTTCATGTTAACAATGACTATTTATTGTTTTACTTTGTTCTTTACCTCAGATGTTTTGACGAATGTTTACATCAACGGTTTTATTCCCCATGCATTAGCGCATGATGCGCATAGTCCGTGGTCATAATTTGAAAAACGATTGGAACGTTGCTCGAAATACGGTCCTTCAGTTCCATATTTTCTGCAGACAAATTTTTGTGTCTTGCCTCTGTAACTCTGAATTTTCATAAGTGATTTCCAAATTTTGGTTTCCATCCCATGGTCATGATTTTCACTGGCTTAGTTTGTTGTTTTTCAACTTTAACCCCCGCTATATTAACCCGTTTAATCCGATCAATCCGTCCGCATCCTGACATGCGCTGCCCCCTCAGATGAATTTCCCCTTGCGATACTCGCTAATGACGGTAACAGACTCCATTTCCCGCAGCGTTGCTTATTTTGCCCCCATTTTGTTTACCTCTTTCACCTATTTTATTCCTTGCAATTGGTAGTACCCCTACAACATTCGATCTCGCGATCAAGCACTACTCTTAGTGTGTCTGAAAAATTTGCTGCAGGTTGCTCTATGTTAAGCTACTCCGAGCTAAAATATGCCGGCACTGGGACGGCCAGGCATAACGGACCGAGTAACAACGTAAAAATATTACGCCTACGTGCATTCAAGAAGGCAGATGAAACGTAGTAGCGATCTGCTAAGGGCTGAGAACGAGGATATCACGTAGTACCTAGCTTAAGCAGACTCCCTGGTAAAGTACTTTGGTAACGTCCGGAGGGCTGCCAAGGGGCCGTAAATATTTACTGTGCTATCGGAGAACCGTTGATAAGGGAAGAGGATGCACGTAAGCAACTGGAGGACTGAACGATGGGCAAGCCGGCAGCACCAGGCTACACATATCTGGCCGTCATCAAGCCACTGGTGGAAATCATTGCGAATCCAGTTTACAAGCCATTCCAGGTAAGCATAAACCAGATATGAAGCAACTCAACGGTCGGGCCGTGCATAAGGGTGGTCAGAAATCTGTTACACGACCAAACAACCTCACATGCAAACCACGTAGTTCGATGAAGACCTTAATGAAAAGCCATATGTGCCAATATCCAACAAGGCACCCAATGATCAGCGAGCCCTCTCGATGAAGACCTTAATGAGTGTTGCGCAGTTTGAAGTTTTGTTAGGCCAGTTTCCCAAGTTTTTATCCACTTTGCGTAATTATCTTCTGGTAGAATATTCTGTTCTGTTCATAATATCTCTGAAAATTTTTCTGCATTTTTGAGCTTACGCCGTTGTTTACTCTTACATGGCTCGTTTTATAAATCTTAAGTGATTTTTAACACCACACCGAAGGTAAAGCTTGTGAAAATTGCCACTAGAAGAACGGGCCATGATCTTGGCAAACTCACATACAACCAACTCCATGAAATAACTAAGAGGCAGAGACTTGGAGAAACCACTGTCTAGCGATGTTACCCAGGTTAAATCAGCGAAGTCAGCCGTCACCAAGTTGGTTGCACTCCCATTTTATCAAGCCATCCTCAAACCTCTCCCTAGACGATCTTGCCGGGCTGGTCGATTTATTGATTCAGTGTCGTCTAAATCAATTAGATGTATCAGAACGCCATGAATGTCATAATTTTTAATATGTCAGACCGCCAACCTCTGGAGAAGTTCAAACAAACCCTAATGAGGGTTTTAACATGGGCATTTACTCTGGTAGTTTAGTGAGAGTACGAAAAAAGATCCAGCAAAAATTCTTTCCGCTCGCAGTGCAAATCCACTATTAAAACGTCACCTGTTAATTTATCAGCACAAAAGATACCACTGCTGCCAATACTTCTTACAGAGCCATAATGATTGCGGATGACAAGACAGCGCTTCGGCAAAAAGTACTTGGTATCCAAAAATGAAACAGCCCTCCGGCCCATCACGCACAGGGATCATTGGGTCTCTCTGCTATCCCCGCAAAGCACCAAACCTATATTAGGGATCACGGACCAAATTTTCTCTCTGAAATGTAAGGTTGACTTTAAGAAGTCACCCTCCCCCACTAATCTTCCACCACCACGTAATAAAGTGCGCTTTGAACTATCCACGTCAGAATGCAAATCTGCACTGCAGCCCTTAACAACCCCTTCTTCAAAATACCGGCGAAAGTCTGCAAACGGTGCGATCGGCATATTTTGAGCATCCGGTCTACCTACGCTGTCTACTTATTCTAAATCTAGTCTTAGCACTCCTCTCATTCTCAGCTACCAACCCACTCAGTACGTCCTAAAGTTGTCGTCAAAAGGGATGCTGCAGATGCAATCTACGTCTAAGAGATCAAAACGAACAACCCTAAATGGAAAACTAGGGAAAGCTGACCCAAAATTCGGTACCAGTTTGCTGAATAAGCCGACCAACCCTGGAACCTCAGACCTATCAAGATATCGAAGACAGCCCCGTTCGCCGAAGTCAACTGTTTTCCACCTTTCACACCTCACAACAGCTGTTGAATTTCCTGCCCAACTGGATCAACCCGCCGCCTTTCACGGATACCGTCAGGTACCATTACATCCGGCTAGATTTAGCCTTATCACCATATCACCCGGTGCCAACCAACATGCGACGGAGGCAAATTTATTTCCAACCTGGAAACCGTGCAAACTGTGAACAAAACTTACTGGCGTCCTCCAAATACCGGTATCGGCCTTAAATCCAGGCAACTCTCCCGCTCCACAAAAATGAACCTTTTATGTCAAACCGTTTTTCCCCCGAAATGCCTCCTGCTGCCCAACCTCCCTTGTACATGTCAGACTACAATTTGCCTATGCAACCGAATGTGGGTTGGCCAGCATGAACATGGAGGCAACGTCCCCTGAGAATGAATGTAATGAGCACTGAACACCTTTCTCGGCCCACGAGTAGACCACCCGCCAGATGTCCCTACCAAATCGCCTGATGTATCATAGACCGTCTACTTCCAGTCACACTGCCCTGGGCCAACGCTTCTTCACTCGAATAGTGCAACACCTTTACAACAAAAGGAGGCAAGAGAAGAAAAACTATATCAATTGGTTGAAAATAAAGAAAGTTGGTTGAAAGTTGACTTTCATCCAGCGGAAACCGAGCTTCACCCACCATGACATTTGTCAGTGGCCAGGGCCCGTCTGGAAGAAGTTCGGTACTTTTATTAACAACACAACAAGGAACCGCAATTTTCATGATTCGATATCTACGATTGGCCTGACACATTTTCAAACGTCCACAGAACCCAGGTTACCTGGATGTTATCATCTGCCTGTTAGCTGCTTATTTACGTTGGTTTTCTTGATTAGATACCGCCCACCCAACCCAAGGCCACATTACAGAGGTGACTGAAAAAGTCTAAATCTACTAGTTCGTGACTTCACTTGGCACTCACACCCTGATTGCAAGATTCCCACGACCAATTATACCATAAACTGCACAAGTGAACTGATATCATTACGCCGTTCGACAATCTAAACGTGACTCCCAAAAGAGCTTATTGCCAGTGAATAAACTGTAGACTCGATAAACTCCGGAGGGACTTATTCAAGACCAGAGATTTTTCGTTGTTTCTGCAGGTAAATTGACTAACTAAAGCACTAGAAGTAATACTGGACCGCAGAAGTAAAGAGCAAGAGCTACAAGCTCTTCTGGAACACGAAATTGTTAACACTGGACAACGTGGAGTCTTTCGCAATAAGTCGTGTGCTCATTGTACGACTGACTGTTTGGACGCTATCAGTAAGTCCCTAAACACTGGAACGTCAGTTAGGGTAATCTTTTTCGGTATGACGAGGGCTTTCGATACTGTCCCACCGTAGGTTGCTAAATAAAATTGCATCCTACGGTATTGTTGACTCAATCCTATCGCAGTTTTCATCACGTCTGTCACCTAGAAACCAGTTATTAAAAGGCTTTTTATCTGAACCCAGATTAGTAACCGCCGGTGTAATACAACGTAGTGTCGTTGTGTCCCCGCTCTTCCTGTTGAACGGGGGTTCTGATTTTGAAGTTACTTGAAAGGGCTTTCAATTTTTCTCCGTGACGATATCAAAATTGTCAATAGCTTTCTCCCTGAAGCCTTAGAGTCCACCATAGGTAATGCATCGGAGGCGTAGCCTCTTCAAGTTCCTGGACAAACGCCCGGATGGTGGGATTCCCCACCAAGGAAGCAGCGTCGTGGGCACAACTGCGCTATGCCCCCGAGAGAACTCATACATGGTAACCAAATCATCCCTGCTAACTGTCCACTTCGTGACTTCGATCTAAGTTATTCTTGCACCCTAAACTTCTAGAACTGTGCTCTAACCCAGGTTTTGAAAGCAAATAAATTAGTGGGGCTGCTTCACAGAACTCTGGCTTTGACAGAAAGCAAGCTCTATCTTTTTTAGAACCCGCGTTAGGCCTATTCTGGCGTACTGCTCTCTGTTCCGTTCGAACATGAGGCAGTTCGACAGAGTGGCAATTGAAAACGTCCAATGTGCTTTTACCGAACAGTTGATCGGCCATTCTGCAAGCTTAAGTTATACGGAACGCTCTGAGTCGCTGAAATCAGATCTCTTCTGGCCCCGACGCACAACAGCAAACCTGGTGATCTTCAACAATAATATTACAGGGGACAGCTGCGTCTCCATAACTCGCGTTGGAAACCCACTTCCATACTCCCTCCGAAATGCGGAGTACATTGTTACTTTCTCCGTATTAAGGACACCCGTTAGCTCCAACACCCTTTTTTAAACCTCTGTCATTATGAAACAAACTCCCTCAAAATTTGCGCATTCTATCACCATCATCTGTTGCCTTTCAAAACGAAGTACTCGGAGCAGTCGCTGTACCCCTTCTCATTCATCTGCATCACTCATATTCACCTGAGGTACGAGTAAATGAGACTGCAACGAGCTTCGGGAAACGACATTGATGCCACCGTTTCTTTCATCGCGAAAAAAGAAACAAATCTACCTACACATATCACCACTTGAAAAACCGAAACTAAGACGGCATCTTGCTCTCTTTTGCTGCCAATCCCCGTCAATATCTCGCTGTCCATTTTGGACTACGGAAGCTCCTATATATTCCGTCACCATAGACCTAATTTCTTAGGTTTTCCGATCACATTTGCTCCATTTATTCTATTTTTCTATTATTTGTCGTCATTTTCACAAAACGTCAGAGCAGATCCCCTTATCTCTCCCACTCTCAACTTCAAACTTCGCTCCGACACTAAAGTATATCCTTTTTATGCATGCAAATCCACGTCGGATGCACCAAACCTTTCTTCTGCGACCACAAACGATTCCTATTGCTCATTAACCTAGCTTCAGATTCACAAACCCTATTTTTCTAACCGTATTTAGTGGTGTTCACTAACATATCCGTCTCTTCCACTCCCCCAACCACTTCCAAACCTTCGCCAAAACGGCATGGTATCCCTTCTCGGCAACCGTCTTCAAATACCAGCGTCCAATACCATCACTTCTTACATTTCGTCAGCGCCCATCCCTAAGTAAATAACTTTGGCTCGTCGGAACCACATTTTTCTGACGAATCTGGAAAATTCTCGCCAGAAATACTGAGCCGAAATGTTGGATTTTTCTTCTGTCACTCCTCATTGATATCCCCGACTATTTTAGACACTTTGGATCATATACTATTTCCATGAACATAGAGCCTAACGTGGTTTCATTTCTTCCCCCCAAGAGGCAGTCTCCATTCGCCATACCTGATTGTCCCGACCGTTTCTCGTGTTTGAAAGATATCTTCCATAATGGAATATTTTCCATGACTTCTATACTGTGAAACTAGCCAGTCCCTAGTGCATCCCTCTTTACTAGCTCTTTCCGCATTTAAATCTACCTTCCTTGCTCATTGCCCGTCCCCAAAAATACCGGTTTCTTTCCCAACACTCATGAGCGCAGATTATCCACACGCTACATTGGCCTGTCCACTTATTAAAATGAACCCAATTAATCCGGATTGCTTAAAAATCAGCTACCACCCCTTTATTTTGGGTTGTACCATTTCTGAGCCCCTCGTAAGATTGATCGATTTTTAATCCAAAGATGGCTACTACGCCAGACCGCCGCTCGCTTATCTTTCCCTCCCAGGGCCGTTTAGTTCTGTTTCGATGTAAACACTTAATTTATGCTTTGCCTACCGCGGTTTCGGCTCTCCTGGGATTATCCAGTCCTGGAAAAATGATGTCTCGCTTCATCTGCCTATGCCGCATTCGTATTTCTTCCTTTACCTCCCGTGTGCATCAGCGTTATCACAGTAGTGCTGGGAGCCGTCAGATCCACGGCTTTCCCTAGCGCACATCAAGCGGGCAGCTCGAATGCCGCGTTGTGTGGGTGCAGATAGGTTGACGGATTATTCCTCTTGCTTCCACCCCTAAACGTTGCTTTTTGCCTAGGGTAGCCAGCATTCGGTCGGACAAACTCACTGGCGCTGTTGTGGTAAACAGGCATCTAGTCCCTAAGTTCATGTGCACCATTTTATGCTGGCTTCCTCGCAATTCTTTCCAAAGATTTTTACCAAAACGTACTCATGGTGGAGGGTTTTTTATTGGCGTCTGACAAGAGCTGACCTTCCGCATGCATCAAAACATTCTTTATCAGATTGATTGACGACCAGCATTTCCAAGAAACTTTACTCTCGTCTGTCGAATTTGGCAACAAGCCGCTGCTTCTGGCAACAATTCTTCGCGACAGTCCCCATAAATTGCCTCATTCGAGTCCGATTTGCATTCTTCTTCTTCGCCTCAATCCACCTCCGTCGCCGGACTTAACTGAATTAGTGGAAATCAAAATTACCCAGAACCTCATGAATCCCAAATGCCACAACACAATCTCTCCCACGTGGCCGTCTCTACCTGCCCGTGCTTCCGATATTCGGTCTTTTCTGCAGCCAGTTTTCGTTCAATATACTGCTCACCAAACTGTGCATTCCGCCGGAAACTGTCCTCAGTTTTCCAGTTCCTTGATTTTTTGCATTTTACGTTGCCACGCATTATCCATTCTGCTCTTTCCAGTTCGTGTTTATTCCTATCGTTTAGAAATTTAACCACCTCATGGTACTTTCTGGTGGCGTCATCGATCCATATCGGCCTGCTGCAGGCACGTGTTGGCCTACGGGATGCTCAACAGCGACACTAAGCGGCACTGGCGAAAAGTCCCCGTTGGACTCAAACCCCACTGTTCGACACCCATCGTTTGCACGTGGGCATTTTTCTTCCTTTTTGTCACTATCGTCGCACGTCATGGTCATGCGCACTGCATTCCTTGGCACTGCTCAAGAAATAAAATGTTATTATTATCATTAATCACACCCCATCAAATTCTCTCGCCCCAATATGGGCACACTCGAGTATTTAACGGAAGTAAGCCCTTTTAGGCACATCATCTTATTTCGATAAGAAATTTGATCCACTGAAACTATTGCTTATCAAGTTGGGACCAATTACCATCCGATTCCGGCTGGGCAGATGATTGAAGGCTTCTCTTCCTAGGAGGACAATTTACCGCATGATATGAGATGGGCACGCCAAAGAGCTCGATGTCGCGGGGCAGAGTTCCGCAAAGGTAACTTTTAGGGCCTTTTGTTTCTGATTGTGAACCCGCTATTTGGCTTCTGCTTTAAAGTCACTTAGATGCTTCTTTGTTGGCGATGATAGGGTACCAGGGCTTATGAATAAAAATGGACCCATCAGCGATATGGGTTTGCGCCCTCAAAGGAAGGATTTGCACCAAAAGACAGCAAAATTCATTTAGTACCCAAAAGCCCCAAAGGCTTTACTGCGCCACATGACCAATTACAGTTTATCGTGGATGCATTCCCTTCGGATTTCAAATGGGTGGGCCGGTGCCTCGCAGTGCCCCAAAAAGGTAGATAAGCATTGTTTAGATTAATTTCAGTCTTGTCCTGTATTTCGCTTGAGGTACTCTATCCCCATGCAAGTCCGAAGTGGAACCTCGCTTGTAATGCTGTGTGCAGGCTCGGGTTCTATTCTTCGGTATTGGCTTCCTCTGCTTTAGCAGTCCCACCGATTGGTCAAACGAATAACTAAGGTGCTGAAAGTGAAGAGGTTAGTAATTTGTGATTTAATTCTCTTCTCGTTGGACAAAGGAGGAGACCGAGGTGACCAAATAGAAACTCTTAATAAGCTTTAACGGCTCATCGGGTCCTATCTTAGAAAGCTATTTTAGCAGGACAAAGACTCCCAGGCATGCAGACGATGCAGTCTCGGCTGTTGTGTGGACATCACTTTCATAATAACTGAATCGTAACCATAACAAACCCACAGCTTGGGGACTGACAACGACGCAAAACGTTAGTCTTATTTACCATGCTCCGCATCATGTTGGGATGCGGTGTATGCTGAGCTAAGGCAGGTAGCAGTAAGATATAGACAAGCTTTTTATCATATTTCGTCCCACTTTTCGTGAGAACGGTAACCTCTTACGGCCCGTAAAACCTCTCGACGTTGGTACAAGACGGGGTATTTTAGCAAAATAAATCTAATTGGACATGAAAGCTCTGGGTGCCCAACCATAGTGCATTAGATGAGATTTTAGGATGCTGGAATGTCTCCAGCTAAAACTTACCCTGCGAAATCCAAACTGGATTGTTGGGGTATGTGAGACCAATAAGGCCAAAGTATTGCGGATGATTTGGTAGTGTACATATGTTGGATGGAGATTCTGACGGCGTTAGATCGCAGGATCCCCACACCAGACAAAGATGACCTGGAGACAAAGGAGGATGCAGTTTGTCTAACCTGGGACATACAATACACGGTAAGTCCGCAGGACCAGATAAAATTCACCCGGTTATTAGTAAACCTATGGGAAACTACTTGGAACAGCCAATAAACAAACTGTAAGTGACTGCAGCAGGGATAATCGCCACTGGACCAGCAAACCGCAGAAGCAGTGGCTGTCCACAAGTGTGGTTAAAGATCGGAGTCAGAGAATTGCAGACCGGTGAGCCTGAAAAGTTCCCCTTGCAGAGTTCCGGGACGCATTATCAAGAAGCACGTACGTCTTTATCCGACGCAGCACTTCATGTTGCGCCCTGATCAACATAGTATTTTGAAACTCATTCTGTTTTAGTAGCCTCTTGTGCTTCTTCGACGAAGTACCCAGTGTGATAGATGGAGGCTCTTAACTCATTAAACCGTTGCCACCGGCTGTATATGTTCCCAGCTTTTGGCATAGTTCCCAGGTGACGGAAGTGGTAAGGCAAATATTTAAATTGGGCTTTTTACTTTCGAGTCGGAGATATCAGTTCCGACATAATGATGATCACTAATTGAGTGTCACGGATATCCATGTTTGCGTAACCCTTGCTCTAACTGCTCGTAAACACTTAAGCCAAGAGATTCGAAACTCCTAGCTTTTTGTTTGCGGATGACCAAAAGGTGGTTGGATCCTCCGAACTAGACGCCGTGAGCAGTAAGTTCACCCAAGTTTAAACTTAGCCAAAACGTTGCCCGCCTTGGAGGAACGCGAAGGCCGTTGCAATAGCAAGGGCAAATGACATTTTCACAATGCGTGCGACAAAAGAAAGTAAAGAACCCTGGAATTTAAGATCGGATATCAAACGGCCTAACCAGGGTGCCACAGCTGCAAAAAATTCAGAGGAAAGCTTTTTAGACTGAGGTCAGTGCAGTACTTCAGAGATGCGCAGATTTCCTTCCTCTTTGTATATTTTGTTGGGCCCCTCTTATAACAACGCCCTCAAACCTGGTCTCCATAATTCGAAAGGGGCAAAACTGTTTGGAAAAGCAACGGCTAAACACATATATCTTGGGGTCTAATGCAAGAGACCAAACAACAGCGATTAACTGAAGTGGGTTGTTCTCGCTGAAAACTTGAATGGCTCGGAGGGACCCAATTTAAATACATATATATATATATCGGTAAGTTTCTCGCGCATTTCATAGTAATAATAATGT
Organism: Fasciolopsis buskii; assembly: GCA_008360955.1. Taxonomy (NCBI): domain Eukaryota; kingdom Metazoa; phylum Platyhelminthes; class Trematoda; order Plagiorchiida; family Fasciolidae; genus Fasciolopsis; species Fasciolopsis buskii. The sequence continues at coordinate 228 of LUCM01007844.1, read as the reverse complement.
AAATTTCTCCATTTGCGAGAGGCATGCGCAGGGCAAGATCAAATTTTTACAAGCGTGATGCACAGGAAATGTAAATAACAGAAATCGCATGGGATAAAGGGGTGGGAGCAACACTGAGTTATTGCGGAGGCTTACTGGAAAGTGAAATGAGATGCGTAAAGCAATGGGCAAAGTAAAATGTGGGATTGAAAAGCAAAAAATAAAAAAATAATTTTTCAAGACCAAAAA
>LUCM01007842.1:9150-74940 GCA_008360955.1 Fasciolopsis buskii | reverse complement strand
TGGAAAAGTCATGTGTCAAGGAAAAGTGCCGCTGCAACTTAGCATATTTGACTTTCAGGGAGGCAAGTTGCGCAGCAGTCATCGATAAAACGACAGAAATGATATCTGCTGTTTATTATTGGAAGAATCCTCGGCCAAAAACGACCATAGTACGTCGTGTTTAACAATGGCTGCAATCTGTACATTGCCAACTGAAAAATTGTTAGAAACCTCGCCAGAACCAACGAAAAGAACGTGAGAAATTTGGCAGCAAGCATGTGCTGGAGTTCAAAGATTCTAGAGCCAACGGTGGAAAAGGGGCATGCTGTAATATAACGAGGATCATTGTAGCTAAATATTTCGCTCGCTGGTTATTCTTCCAACCGTCCATCGAAAATTGGCTCGCCAACGCTACATACAATCTCGATTTATCGTTCGCATAGAACCTCGTCGAGGTTAGTAAGAACGCACGGAATTTATTTCTGGATGTGATCATAAAATGGTGTTTCGCAACTCCGCAGCACCTCCGAGAGACCGTATCAACGCAAAAATAACTGTCAAGCATTCCCTCCCTGCCAAGTGGGCCACGGTCCTTGCCTCAAAATGTGGCGAATTGCCCTTAGTGCAGACCTTCGGTCAGCTGATAATTCAGTCTACGAAAACTCTCCGACATGTCTTCACAAGCCGGCCGTACGGTATCCTCCCCCAGCCAACCTTGGGCATAAATAGCCCCTCAACATGGAGCGCAAAATCTTATCGTTACGAAATAAATTCAGTTTCACGAGGGACTTCTGGCTCGTCCTACCCATAATCCGGTTGAATAGATCCTCCATGGTTGCCAATGCAAACCGCCTCAAAATCCAAGCGCTAACCGTGCTTCACCACCAGTTAAGCATGCTAACTTCTTCGAGCTGTTCCCGTGGAGAGACCCTTTATTATTCTCGGGTTTCATCGAGACCTATCAACGCAAATTCTCACAGGGCCGGTAATCCATACGATATTGTCGCAGCTGACTCTTCCACATTCTGCCCTTTAACCACCCATTGAAACACACCTTCCCCACTTTCTACCACTAAGTTCTGGAGTAACATCCTGCTCAAAGTGATTTTTCTATTAAAACTTCACTATAACCGACGTCATTGGTATCCCTCAGCAGTTATTCGCCGATGGGGCTCGGATATCTGCCATCTACTATTGGATCTATCCAATTTGTCGATGGAATGTACCAAATTCCACTCAACTGAGGGCTCTACATTCATTCCGCCATGCAACACAAAGGCTCCCACAAGACTCCGAAAGCTACCAACCCATCAACCACAAATCCACGGCCTGTAAAATTATGGGAAAGTGGTCAAATCACAACTTTTTAACTATTTTTTTATGGAGCTCCTTGTTTCACGAGGGCCATCATGGTTTCATCAAATGCTGGTAGTGCACCTCATATCTGCTTGATCTCCCTAATGCAAACACTTCGTTCTAGGAAAAAGTTCTTTTAGTTGCCATAGTCTACCTGGACATGACGAAAGCGTTTGAACGCGTACTTCAAAATCGCCCTATTTTCAGAACCCTTTTCTGAGGAATGATTGATCACCTGCTTTCTTGGTTGTCTTGCTACCTTTCGGGCCGCTCTCAAAACATCAACATCAGTGAGCGCCTATGATACCCAAAACAGATCACGGGTGGTGCTACCCAGTACGGCGATCGTAGTCTCCTGGTCTTCCCTATGTAGGCAGGTGACATATTTCTTCCGCCCAACACGGTATCTACTTCATATTTCATGATGATGACAATATACACTATACTTCTACCTGACCGCCCCACCAGTTTCAAGGATTGCAGTCGTTTTTATCTGAACTCTCTCGATCGGCTCTTGTTTTAGTGCAATGAAGTTCTTTGACAAAAAGCACCATTTTTTAAACACGTGTTCCGCCGACAGCAAGTTTGAATGGAGCTATGTCACGATTTCCACCAGCCACTCAGTTGGAGATCTATAGCATCACTTCTCGTTTCCGCATAATTTCTTTGAACAATTCTCCGAGCAAACCATTTTCCAAGTGTCTATCCTCGGGGCCAAATCAATAGCACTATGCCTCCAGGAAACCTCCACAAATCATAATAACTTGAGTCTCCAATTTTTCTTTTGTGAGCCATTTGTCCCAATTTATATTCCATTAACACGTCGCACATTTCCCCTGCTGGCTAAGTAATTGTTTGTACATGTCGAACGACAGTATAATTTCAGCGTATTTTAATTGCAGTTCAATGCATCTATAACTCAAATTTGCTGCAAAACTAAATCAAATATGTCTCTTTCTTTTCAGAATCTTCTGGCACGCATTCAGCTTTCAGGAAGCTAGCACCATCCGAAGAACTGATCCCTCCTGTGGACGGACGGATGTTAGCACACACGCGTAAATTATAAAAAGTAATGAAACCAAAACATTCTTGCTGCTGATCCGGTGACACAAAGATGCACCGCAATACTCCACGCCAGGCCTCGCACATGATCCTTACCCCACTTCTCGTGCTGAGCAGCTTTTATGAGACGCTATCTACTATAGCACCAGGCTCACATCTCCTGGAACCCGCCGATATCTTCATGTTCCCTCAGCCATCCCTGACCCAGTTCTTCATTCTAAAACTGATGCAAAGTAGGACGTCGAGGAATAAGTGCGCTGGATCCTTGACTCACACTTTACCCTCTTAGTCTGGACCTGCATGCCGTGCGGAGGCTTCGCTCTACCTCATGAATAGCAGTCCGGCACTGCCGTTTGGTACAAAATTCTCGCCAAATCCTCCGTCTTACCCAATCGGAAAAAAAGCGCCCCCGTGTCCCCTTTAAGCAATTTCCACGTTTATTTTGCATGCGTGATTCATTTTTATTACACGGAAGAAATTTCACGTTTCCATCACAAATCGTCATTCATATTCAGGTCGAGTTCAAAATGCATCCCAGTCCGAGGCATTTTGTGCTCTACTGCCCCATGAGGAATACATTCCAGTTTATGGAGTTTCATTTTAAGTTTCCACACAGTCCTCTTCTTTTGATTTATTCTTCCCCAAATCTATTTTCTCAGCGGACCCATCTTTTTCAGATCACCTATAAGCTCCCTGGTACAACGGTCGTAAGAACTTTGAATAGATAATGCTAAATCTGTTCACTGTTGGTTTACTTGTCATTCTGTCTAATACCTATGTTTGATAATTTTCGTGATTCGTAATTTAGAATTTATTACCCACTATGACCGTTTGAACCCACTGTTTTTACATCTAAGCTTCTCTCGATGTTAACTAGAAAGTATACCCATTCACCAGTTATTATTATTACCTCATGATGCGGAACCGGCAAACTTGCTTTTGGAGTATCATTGGATCAGTTAATTTTTCTTTTACTTTCACTTTCATACAACGAGCTCCTGAGAGAAGATGAATGGACGTCTTAGATGCCCCTGATTATCGTCGCCCTTGCGTTGTGATCTGCAGCGAGGTCTGCTCACTGCAAAATCCATTTGTCGCATCAACCTCGTGCTGCGAAAGCCGGCCGAAGTCCAAAGCGATCCGCCCTTGCATTTGTATTCCTAACCCAAGACTTACTTGACTAGGTGGGTTACATTATCAGCCGAAGCAGCGTGATGGTAACGGGCTCCCCCTTTGTTTTTCTCTCTGGTCACTGAAAATCACAGCCAAACCACTGAAGTCAACATACTTGAAGAAAGTGCTGACAAACATTGACAACAAATTTCTACGCATTTTCCATCGTCTGTACTTGGCGGTCAGGTTTCGCATGGGCAAGTTGGCGTTGGGTTGCCGGAATCACGGTAAATGCATAAGGAAGGCAGTTTCACTGTGAAACCACAGTGCTCCGCGAATTGCCAAGGAAGCTTGCCTTGGTTATTATGCAATACGCCCACTCACATTTTTGTGGCCAGGCAGTTCAGCTACCTAATAGAGCACAGACACTTGAAGTGCGGCACCTGTTCCATGCCGCCGCCAACGATGTGAACATAAATTGACGGGCCTTGTTAGGTGGTGAAGAACCTTCCATTTGATGTGTTTACTCTTAGGCCGTCAGCCATGGATCACACACAATAGGGCCTAGGATTCAGTGTACCATTGCATGCTCCTTTCGTAAGAGAACGGTACCGGCGGTGAATTCAGTTATTAACCTAACAGTGGCAGCCAGGTTGCACTCTTTGCAAGTTCGTAGGGTCAGGATTCATTATCTAGTCAGCCCGGTGGGTAACTAGAATCGGTTAAAGCAAAAAAACCCACAGAAAATGAAGTCAGTCGGGAATTCTGGAGATTCTTCGTCGAATTCGTAGCTACAACAACCAGTAGTATGTCTCTAACAGTCCAGCATAATTTTTTGGTATCTAGTCGATCCGAAGTATTTTCCAGAGTGATTATCTGCCAACGAAGTCAAATGCCGCAAAACATTGAGCGAAGCATGTTGCGCTGAGTTGCTGAAAATTATACCGATGTTCTGAAGATGGACGTAGTGCGAAAATCTCGATAATTCAATCCGTTTCTTGAAGAAAGTCACAATGGGTGGTGCGTGGTCGCGCGTCCCAACCAGCAAAAACGTGATTCAGCAGAACTTGGGCAAACGGCCCGTCTGCCATATAGATGAGGCTGAAATCCGCGCAAATATAGTCTTGCAAACCTTTTTTAGTACAGCAAGTGAAATACAAATTTTGCAGCTCTTGAAAATGTTTGCGAATCCCAGGTACGGCCAAAATCTTGGTTAGTAGATTCAGTGTAGTGGAAAGGCAGGCTCTGAAAGCGTTTGGCAGGATCCCAACCCGATGGGTGTCTTCTGATGCTCCCTTATCTGAACGGACAGGAAAACTCCCAATAAGCTGATTTCTTACCACTCCACCCCCTCTGGTGATAGTCCACAGGTAACCTCGACGGCAGGGCGATTCAGCATCTAACCGAAAAGTTCGACCCGCCTCCGTTGCAATTGTTTGCGCCCTAGCATGAGGTGGCCACTGCCACTACAAAGAGTGGAAGGCGGAGTTTGCGCCTTCCTTGAGGAGAAACTTATGGATCTAAACAGCCTCACAAAACCCCCAGTGAGTTTAACAGTTTCCATGCGGTCTGCAATCACGTGCCGATATTTCTTCTGATCTCTGTTCACTGAGAGTTTAGGTTCGCGGCGGCGAATCTGGTGATCAAGTGAGTCGTGCAGTCCGGCATTCCTGGCTTTAGCGCAACAATTAAGAGTTTTCGCGGACCTTCAACCCTTCATTTTCCATCTGGCTTTGCTTAGCTGTTCAAAGGATCTAGTAAGAATGGACGTTTCATTCTTATCCATGGATTATTTATACCGCCATTATTGTTGTTGCGTGCGATGGCGTCAGATAGTGTTCTGGGGCTATCTGAAATTGTTAAAATGGGTAAGTCAGCCTGACGGTGCGATCTGATTTTTTATCGAGCTGTAATGTGAAGCCTGAGGGGAGGGCGCAACGTTGCATTCCGCGCTGCTGACGGTACCCGTAACTCCTCTATGGTATGCCCGACAGACCCATAGTGATGATGACCAGGGAGATCACATCCAGGTGCAGTCGACCTGATAGGCTGCACATGAGGCTGTGCAGCACTGGTGGCAAAGAGTCGGCTGAGCTCTGGAAGCAAAACCGAGCAATCCCGGTTTTCACGTCGCTCACCAAGGACAAAGAATACTAGGATGCTTTGGGCATACCCATCTACTGGCCCACGCGAGCCCCCTTATCTCCTGCAGTAAGAATGACGTCGCGTTTTGGGACAAGGTTGTTATAGCCTCGCAGTTCTTTTTGAAAGACAATTTTAGCGTTTGGCCTAGCATGCGGAGTGAGAGCATGAACCAAAATGTTGACCGCTTCTAACGGAATGTTCCTGGAGCGTATCCCAGGAAGTCCTACAGAAGCCGGTTTTCAAGAAATCAAAGCGTTCCAAGGTCGACTGTTCATTGCAATTACAATATCTCAGTCCCAAACTGTCTTCTGGCGCTTTCGGGCACACTGTCATGAACCCGTCTAGGGCACTTCAGTACGGCGGCTGTCTTAGTTGAGTGGACGCACCTCGGAAAGACAAGTAAAATCGATCATGTAATCGTAGAACGCACTCATGAGTGCGCACTGGCTACCTGCATCCATTGGAGTTCTCAGGTTCCGACGATTCCTGTGCATGTGGGACCCTGTCCTCGAGTTTACATTTGTAGTTAATATCTGCTTCACTCCAGACACTGGATATGCAAAGGGAGCGCTGCTTACCAGGAAGTCCGTATGCCGATGAAACCTAAATGTAGACACAAATTCATGGAGTTACTTTGAAATACCTTACGAAGGGTCGTACCAGCGCCATAAGGCTTTTGGTCGATCAGGCATCCGTAGTCCGTGCACGGACAAATTCTATATAATCATTGCAGAGTATTCGTTATCGCACGCTAGACGCTGGATCCCCAAGAATTTTAGTCTGAGGTATCCACAGCCTGATTTACTCCGCCTGTCGAGAATTTTGTCGGGGTGTGGCCCTCGGTGCATGCCTTGGCTTCGAGAAAACGCAGGTGGCATTTGGTTGGCTAAGAGAGATGAGAGGTAGTGAATACCCTAACGGTAAGACCGTCGAAAAACTCAGGGTATTCGCCTATTGCGGTTGCGCATTCGCTTACGTTGAATTATTGAAGTTCTCAGGCGTGGTAAGCAGTCGTGCGGCAACTAGCCGTTATCCACCATCAAAGTGACCGGAGGGTTCTGGGATTCGGAAAGACGACATTTTTGGTGACAGACGGATAATCTGCCTGCCCACTACCCAACAGCATCCATGCGAAGAGGAGGAACAGAAATTCGCGCTTAACGACTTTGCTGAAGGCCCTGGGGCTTGGGTCAATCATCTGCCTTGACCAAGTGATATGTGAGAGGAGAAACCAGCTATTGGCCCCCGAACGGGCTACAAAACCCGTGTTTCATTCTTTTGCCTTGTTCAATAACTTTGACCGACCGCTCAAAGCCAGATCTACTAAGAAAATTCCCAATTTCAATTTGTGCAGCATGATGCCCACTACTGGACAGATACATGGCGCATTGATTTTGATAAGCAACCGACATTGTGAGTCAGCTGTACCATGGTAGCTGATGTGCATTGGTACCTTTCTTTAATGTTTCTTTCCCTCTCCTGTGCATTTTCCTTTGCTTGCCACGTGCTAGAGACGGCAAGAAAACTTAGCATTTTGTATGTCTCAGATTTTAGTTTTGATATCATTTTTTAATAAAAATCTACAACTTTTCATATCTTCCGTAAATGACGTTAGTTTAAATACTGCGGGTTGATAATTTCCATATGACCGCAAAAAGATTTACATAGCCTGGCTCCATAATTGGTTGTTTGCCTTATCGACCAGGGCCATCCGCAAAATGCATAAACGATGGAGCTCACTTGACTCCTGATTTGTATTGACGATTCACCAAAAAAATTGCGGACATATTATGTGTTAGTTGGGGTGGCCCTTCAAATTCCCCGCATGGTCTATGTATCGCTCGTCACTCATACGGGCACACGTTGTGCGACTACTTGTGGGCCCGGGGCCGTATTGTGGTGCGAGGCCTCGTGTTTTGGCGCGCGGGACTTCTCATTTACTGACTTCTAGATCACAGTGTCTCATCCTTCGTACCTTGAAATTTTCGCCTCCAATGGAGCGGCACCGTTCCGGGATACCATAATGTTATTGTCTCTGGGTTTGGTGTGTTCGTGTTCTGCTAGGCCGCAGGCTTGCGTCAATGTGCTATTATGTGCCATCTAGTCCTAAAGTGTGATGTGTATCAGTTCAAGTAGGGCTCGTAACAACGTGGTTATGATGACACTATCTGAAAATGTGTTCGTGGTATATAGACCTTCCGACCTCGTAATGGCGTGGCCGTTCTGCTGTCATAAATATCTCCGATTTTCATCTACATTATGCTCATCATTTGCTCAATCTGAGCAGTTATGACGGCTACTAATGTTCTCATTGAAGACCTTTCGTGGGTTACTTCTCATCCTGGGGTGTTCCTAGTGCCATCATGTAATATATTCCGTTGTTGTTTAGACTGCTGAATTCTGTGAACCGCGTCAGTTTGTATGGACAGTTGGCCGTTATAAGAAGTTTAGAAAACTAGGAAAATTTCGAGTACATTGCGGCATTCTACCACATATTGCATGCGAAGTCGTAACCTAATTGCAGTCCATGGACCCACTGGAGACGGTCCATGTCATGGAACCAAAACTTAGACCCATTTTCCAACCATTGCCCCGTAGGTCATCACTTGACGGATCGATTGGTCTGGGAGCGCCTGTGATGCACTAAGCAAAAATAGTTGCCCATTCAAATTTAGTGCCCCTTCCGCTCCGAAACGACCTTTAAGAGCAGAGCATATGTGAGGACACCTTTATCTTCAAAGTGTGGGTAGATTGTCGTGGGATTTTGCGAATAGTTTAGAGGTTCGGCGTAAGTTGCTGGTTACTAGCATCCAGTTTCTGGAACAGCCACTAAATCAGAATAGCTTGGGCATGTCCACAGAACTGCTACCCCCTTGTACGTTGTCCTCCGAGACATGTAGTGGTTGGAAAGCGAATGGAGGTGCTCAGTCGATGACATGAGAAAAAAGTATAGAGCGGGCTGTCTAGTTTTAGACTACCTAGTTGGGGTCCACTGGATTTGCAGAAGCGACGTTTAGGGACAGTAAGTAATATGGTTGAGTGCTGCAGTCACTGGGGTTCTTGTATTCGAAACCTCTCTTCTGCGTGGTACTTCAACAGTTGCTATCACTTTTCATTATTCATCGTTCTTCTGTTTGAGCACAGGGGATCGTGAGGCAGCGGCAAAACTCAGCACATTGGTACAAGATTAATAATTGTGGTTCATAACAAAACTAGTTTATGGGTCTTTTGGATCCCTACCACAGAGAAGTGAGACACCTAGGTTGCCATACATTTCCTCATTTCACGTCATTTGTCGATCTCCATGTAGCTTTCACCATTCCGTGTGAGGAACCGAAAGTTGTACTGTACTGTGTTGTATTCCATAGACTTCTGCGTACAATCAATAATGTGAGGGTAAAAATAAAATATCAGAAAAAATAAATTAAATAATTAAAATACTCTCATGGCCTCGTGAAAAATAAATACAAAAGATCCTATCCAGGAATAATCATGACACACTATACTGCGCGGTACGGTGAACGGGTTTCGTCAAGTGTAACGTGTAACCCAACCAATGAAGTAGATATCAGTCGCCGGTGCGTTGGTTGTTAGCGCTAAACACGCCTGTTGACCAGTTTTTGAGGGCAGACAGCCGAGATTCAGAAGCTGAAGAGGCTTAAGAAGCTGTGGGATATCAGATTGAAGATAACTTACGATGCTGTTTGAAACTGAAATTAAAAATTAACCAGACTGTGCATAGATTTTGCAGGAATGTATTCTTTTTACTTTGTCCCGAGATCATGTAATATTATCCGGTCTATATTGGAAGAGTGAGGAATTGTACACAACGTGCGTCCTCTTGGCAGAATCTAGCAGGAGTACGCCACAATGGAAATGACAGAGAAACACGCAAAGTTTCACTGCATCATTCAGCGTGGACGGGCGGTGCATTCCTATGAGATTTGTCGCACTTTAGGCGTGAGAATGTGTTCTCAGCAATCCCGGGGGTGACATTTTCGAATGATGTTGGCATCATTTCGAAATAACAAAAAATGGTGCTGTTTGATGATGGAGATTACCAAAGATTGCTTCAGTGTTGCACTGTGTAGACTTTCGCTTATATTTATGTCACAACTCTATCATAAACGGTGGTGAAGACTAAGGTATTATTTGCACTCCACCGTGTAAAAGTGAAAAAAAGGAACTCATCGAGGAATGGGACTTTTAAGTTCATCCGCCTTTTCTTGATTTTCCCTAGCTGCCGACAACGGTACTGTAAATACCGCTTCCGATTTGATGAACTGACGGCTCACAAAATGTCACTGACTTTTAAATTAGATGATGTTCCTCAGCCATCATTGTCTGTGGTGGAGCTTAACACTTTGTTGACTTCCATGCGAAAGGCTGTAAAGGCTGGCAAAGTACGTTTTTATTTGCTTAAACATTTAAGTTGTAATACCTTCTAGGTTCTAGTCATCCGTGATTTAGTGCAGTATCTGAGACGACTCAGTCGAAAGTTGTCACGTGATCAGTCCCAAAGTCGGTTGAAGCAAAAACTCGCTCACCGTGAATCCGAATTGAAATTGCTTCGAGAGCTTTCCGTAATTCGACTGTGCAAATTGCTCTTGGCAAACGAGCGCACCAAAGATGAAGTAAGCACCGCTTTTCCTTATTATCACAGCTTGTGGTATCAATGGCCCTTATAGGTAACGGGACGAAAATAACCTAAGGATCATCTTTATCAAAGCCGCAGTAAATGGCAGCACTTGGAAACGCTTTATAGTCAGAAACATCCTTTTGCATACACAAAGGCTGGTCATCATCGTTCAGCGTTAAACAGTAGAGTGAGCCTTACTGACTGGTGCCTTTCTCGTCGAATTGTGCGTTTCAAGAAAAAGAGTGAACGTGCAAGGTGGGGAGAAAACAGATTTATAATGGTGGAAAAGTAAAAGAATATTGTAGTAGCCAGCACATGAAATGCACAAACACTTTTTGCCCACCCTAATTCGACAGAAAGTGACAACATGACCTCTACTGCTTACAGTTCCTTGCAATATCCTTCGTTGTTTCCACCTAACTGGTCAACGGGTCTTTTGGATCCCTACCACAGAGACGTGAGACATCTACTTTACTGTACATTTTTTCATTTCACGTCATTTATTGACCTCTATGTGGCTTTTATCATTCCGTGTGAGGAACGGAAAATAGTGCGCGGTGCGGTGAACGGGTATTCGTCATGCGTAACATGTAGCCCAACCAATGGAGTTTACAAAGCTTGGTATGCTGTGACTGAATATCCTCAGAACCGGTACTCAGTACTTGATTTCTTCCGTGCAGATTGCTCACTTGGTCACTGTCCAATCGTAGGGATACTGCATCACCATCGACGATCAGAAGCCCCTAATTGACGAGCATCTTAAGCACGCAAACTCCTTATCTGTTAGTCGTATAACAACTACGCGCACTGCGACACGATGCGTACGACGTTTGAAATTTAGTGAAATATCAGGTCAGCGCCACAAGTGCATTAGTCCGGCGTACTCCACCGGAACCTTGGCTATCCATGCTCACACTACTACTACTACTACTACTACTACTACTACTACTACTACTACTACTACTACCGTACTACCATTCTTATTCATGCAGTTACTGATATAATTGAAACTGTCTAAAATGGTTTGTTTCTCGCTGTCGGGTGTCAAACTCGGAGCTATCGACGTCCAATTCTGTAACTGCAGTTTACATTGTGAGAGTGTAAAACATGTTTAATGGGGCTACAGCCAATACGAGTTTTTCTGGTGCTTGTTGTGCGTTTCGAAGATTCATGTCAGCACACAAGACCGTTCGCGTAACCTAGGTTACCATTTCCCAGTGTTTTTCAGTTCGACGCCTACATCCCAAACACCTAAAGCAGCATCTCCAATCGCTTCGTCGATGATGAGGTTGAATAGGAATGGTGAGATGGGGCACGGTTGTTGAAAACCGCTCGTCGTCTCGAATGGAATGGGTAGTTTGCCCTATACCGTTACAAGCCCGCGAATGTAATGCTCAAGCGATGTCGAATTTTTCTGGCATATCCTTCCGATGAAGAGCACTGAATAGCGTGGTTCGATCGACTGAGTCGAGGAAAACCAAGGCTATCGGATGACAGTATGTGTGGGGCTTTTCAAGCAGCCACATTGATTTGGGCCAAATCCAGTTTGTTTTTCGCGGACGTTGCTGTCGCGAATACAACGGCGCAGCATTATTGAATCTAAAACCTTAATAAATGTCATAATTGAACTGACCGCAGAAGGACTGCGGTCCTTGCCTGTTGTCTTCCTGATGAGGGATTCAATCGACGAGTCATCCAACGGTAATGGGATGCACTCTTCTCTCTAAATGTTAAGGAGCAAGGAGGTAAGTGTTTTTATCAGGTATCTCCACCCTGGAGGAGTTCATCGGGATCGGTCGATTTTCTCTTGTTCACTAGTCGAATGCTTGATGCTACTTTCCATTCCGTTGAGGCATCAAGTGACATCTCCCAAGGATTCGCAGTTGTTGATGTCTGTGAAATTACATTGATGCGCAGGCAGCAAAGGAGGCCCTTGAGCTATTGAGCCTAGTGGTGAAGCCTCTGCTTCTTGCACAGAATCTGCTCTCCATTTCTAACGCATATGTTCTGACTAGTGGTATCTTGTCACACACTGGTGTCTCCTTCGGGCTTATTTACACGTTAGGGTGTTGTATATTTTTACATACCTGCAATTAGATCGAATAAGCGGCTACTGTGCCAGGTGCATGAAGGAGAAACCTAAGTTTTCATATGCATTACCTGCTTTTGTGACTTTGGATTGGCGCAACTGTGAAAACTGTACGGGACGTCGCGTAGTACGCGTATGAAGAATACACGAGACGTCAACGTCGGACGTCATGGGAACAGTAGTGGCACCAGAGTTTCAGGCCGTCTGACACCGGACCGATCAGGTTTACTTGGCTCGCTGGCCACAGAATGCAAGCTTTGCTTACGGTTTACGCACCAGACGAGGGCGGTATTTCCGAAGTTTGGTCCTCCATTAAAGTGATTTAGAAGACTGAAGCGGGCGGCATGGAATTATTGGGCACAGCCAAGTCATAAACTAGTGACAGGAAAACGTCATGTATACATGGAGCTCAACCATATAAAGAGTGCAAGTTGGCCAGAGCGGCAGTGACCTCAGAAGTACATCGGTCAGTGGGATTTGCCCTGACTTTTTTAGTGCTGAGCAATATCGATGGATTCATACAAAAGTATGGACTTCGGTCAATCAGAGATGAGCGATATTCCAGGCGAAAGTTTTGATTACACCAGTGGAAATAAAGTTAAAGGTAACGGTAAAAAAATAAACGTCTTTACTGAGTATGAACTTTTAGGTGACTTGGTTATTTCCCATCACTTGATACTATGAACAGAAGTTTTACCCCCTAATAAGAATGCGATCAAATTATCAACGATTCAGATCGCTTATGTGCACTGCGGGGGCAGTTTGTTTGTCTGTCGCTCGAAAGATTATGCTTTGCAGGCGTACATTAGATACAGTCAAGGTTTTCTTGCTGCTGGAGAAAACTTCGTAGTTCTTTGTTCTTTCAGTTTCGGCAGTATGCCAAGGAGGAAGTTACATCTCCCCAAAGGGTCCTATACCGGATGAACCGTATTGTGTATATTGATGGTCTAATCATTATTCATCAATTTTAGGAATGTGTGGCTTCAGCGTGATATCCGATCATTGATTAAAAGTCAGTTGTATACTGTTGTAGTAAGGTCGGTCATGCTACGTGGCTCAAACACCACCGCTTATTGAGTACCGCTCTGCTAATGACCGTCAGTGACTAAGTACATTAAGCGTCTTCCACCCCAAAAACCAGAGGTTCAAATCCTAGATCCGATGATCAATTTGTTGGTAGGTGGTTGTTCGCTGTCGCTTAACTCGTTACCACAACTGAGCGCTTGAGACCCCATGTCGTTCTGTGCCTGTCTAGGTTTCAGGGTCATAGTTAGTGGTTTCCCCCCTCCCCCACAGAGTAGAGCCTAGTCGCTATAGGGCTCACCGCTTCCAATAAACTTATAGATAAAGTATGCCGTAAAATATATGATCAGAAAATTCCAGCAGCAATATCGAGTGTATGCGTACGTCACTGAAGCAAAAGACGCCAGCACTAGATGTCACACAATGGCACAATAACAAGCCTGCGGCCTAGCAGGAAACTAACACGCATCAAAGCTGGAGACACAATAATACAGACTTAGGCCTTCACGTCCCGCAGTCGCACAACGGGCAGTGACACAGAAATAAAGCGCGGAATTCGAAGGGCTGGCCCAACCCGCCAGCGAGAAAGATAAAAACCGACACAGAACAAGGCCACACGTTTATTGATGACCCACCAATACAAATCAGAAGTCAGGTGAGCTTTATCGTTTATGTAGTTTTGTCGGTTGGCCTCTCTTTTATTCAACCTGTCTCCTCTGTCTCCAACCTAATCTGTTTGCCCCTTCTGCCTACCCGTAGTATCTCCATTCATAACACGCCTGATACTCACAACGGTTTATTGTCAAGTAGTGTAGTAGGTGGTTTTCGGTCTGTTAGCTCACATTTTCTCAAGCCTCGTCAGCCTCTGCATCTCGGTTCCTTCAATGTGCGCACTTTAGTGCAAGCTGGCCAACAGGCGAGCTTGGCTCTGACACTGGACTCATTTTCGATTGATGTCTGCTGCGTGAGTGAAATACGAATTCAGGATTCGAGTAGAGTGATTCAGCTAACTGCGCCAAATGTCTCGTCAAGATATTTTCTTCGCACTTCAGGAGATGAAGCAGCTCAAGCTGTGGGTCAAAGTGGTGTAGGAATAGTCTTGAGTGAGAAGGCTGAAGCAGCCCTTTTAGACTGGATTCCAGATGGCAGTCGCTTGCATGCCATGAGACTGCAGGGATCAGTCGGCGTCCGGAAGGGTGGTTGTGTTAAGCGCAGTTTATATGTTATCTCGGCATACGCTCCAACAGACTGCAGCACTGACATGGAGAAAGACGAGTTTTACGCTAACCTCGTCACTCTTGTTCGGAAGAGCAAACGCTCTGACATTGTAGTGGTAGCAGGTGACTTTAATGCACAAGTTGGAAAACTGAGTGCATCGGAAGCTTGTTTAGGTGGGCGATGCGTTTTGCCTGCACAGCGAACAGACAACGGGGAAAGACTTCTCCAATTCTGTGCAGATAATCATTTATTCCTATCTAGTACAAATTTCCGACACAGTTCGCGTCGCACAGCGACATGGTGTTCTAACTCGACAGGTACTTTGAGTCAGATTGATCATATTGCAGTTAGCTACCTTTGGCGCGGTTCTGTCCAGAACTGTAGATCATACTGGACCACGTACGTCGAATCGGACTATGCGTTAGTTTTAATGCGATTTTTACTGCAGCTGAATGGCCATCGATGCAGGCCAACAAGCCAATTGGCTGTCGAACGTTTGTCTGACTCAGCTGTTCGCAACAGCTACGAACAGAAACTATCCGAGGGACTAAGAACTTCGACGAACAGCAATATAGACGAGCAATGAGATCAAATTAAGCAGGCTAGGCATTTGTCAGTAGATTTCGCCTGTGGTCCTAGATCTAGCGTTCATCAAAACACTGGATCTCGCAAGGGTCGCTGGCTCTAATGGAGCACAAAGGCAGCTGCCTAACTGTATGGAAGTGAAAAAGATACGTCGTCAGTTGCAGCATCAGTTGACGATAAGCCAGAAGAGTGACCGGGGAAACTGGTGGGTTAAGGCAGCCGAAGAGATGGAAGTGGCGTCCGCTTCAGGTAACAGTCAAAGACTGTTTAAGCTTGTACGCGACAGCGGTGGGCGGCGAACTTCGGTTAATGAAGTCGTGTGCGATAGGACTGGAGAGCTCATCCATGGTAGACAGGAAAGACTGGACCTTTGGGCAGAGCACTTCAAGGGTCAGTTTAGCTGGCCACACGCTTAAGTATTTAGTCTTACGTCTGGAGCTGTGAATTCTTGGGAGGTGTCACTTGATCTTCCAACGGAAGTGGAAGTGCAGTAGAATATTCGGCTTCTGAAGAAGGAAAAAGCTGCCGGTCCCGACGACCTTCCCACAGCTCTCTTCAAATTGGGTGGGGAAGTGCTGATGAAATCACTTACCTCCTAGCTTCATGATATTTGGAACGAGGAGCGTATCCTGCTATCGTGGGGTGAGGCACTGATTATACCCATCTTGAAGAACGGTACACGGAGTGACTGCAGCAATCATCGTGGGATTAGTTTAATTCCGATAGTTACTAAGGTGTTAGCTTCGATAATGCTGCTTCGTTTGACACCTGTTCGCGAGAGTAATATCCGCGAACAACAGGCCGGATTTCGGCCAGGTCGAGGTTGCATCGACCAAATATTCACTCTTCGACAGATAGTCGAAACGTGCCACACGCACCGCCGCCCTACAATTGTGGTCTTCCTCGATTTGAAGAGTACTTTCGACTCCGTGGATCGACCAGCACTACTCAGTGCTCTCCACCGGAAGGGTATGCCAACGAAGTTTGTGAACCTGTTGCGAGCATTGTACTCGCATACCTATGGTCGCGTTAGGGTATACGGTGAACTGTCACGTTCATTCGAAACGACTAGTGGCGTTCGACAAGGGGGTCCCATCTGTTCATTCTTGTTCAACTTCGTCATGGACGAGGTGATGGAAGATGCTTTAGGAGGTCTCATGGATGTAGGAGTCGAACTGGGAAGTGGTGGGAAGCTATGCGACCTAGATTACGCAAACGACGTCGTGTGCCTGCTTGAGTCTGCGGACCATGCAAAACGGGCACTAGATAGACTGTCGAGATCGGTTGCTCGGTTCGGCATGTGCTTTGCACCTTCAAAGTGCAAAGTACTGTTGCAGGACTGGACGACAGCAGCGCTGAACTTGATACTGGATGGAGAGGAAATAACAATGGTGGACCGTTTTACCTACCTTGGTAGCTGCTTATCAAACGATGGTAGCTCGGGAGTGGAGGTAAGTATGCGTATATCCAAGGCTCGGGCAGCTTACGCTGGGCTGAAGCACTTGTGGCGTCGGTCTGGTATTTCACTAAAGTTGAAAGGTCGTGTGTACTGTGCTGCAACGCGTTCAGTTCTGTTGTACGGTTGCGAGACATGGAGTCAGAAACGTTACTCGGTTGGAGATTTTCGACAACCCATGTTTGCGTCGTATGGCTGGGCTTAGATATAGCAATCGGGAGAGTAATGTAGAGGTGAGGAATTTAAAACTAGAATACGTTATTACAGCATACGAAACTCAATAGACTACGCTGGTTGGTTCACACGCTGCGTACGGCGCCAACTCCCCTACCATACCTTGCCCTACTTTGTCTCTCTCTCAAGGAACGGAAGAAGCCACCTGCAAATAATAGATGACGTGGCAACGTGGGATGAGAAAATGTACAGCGAACTTAGGTGAAGTAGGTCTCGCACGTGTTCGTGGCTGGGGTCAGAAAGACCCGTCAACTAGCTGGGTGGAGACACTGCAGGATAATAACAATGAATTGCGAACAGTGGCGATCGTGTTGTCATTTTCTATCGAATCAGAATGATTGAAAGAGTGCGTTTGTAATGTTGGACTGTGTTTCGTGTGTAGGCTGCAGCAGCATCTTATCTTTTCCCGCCCGTGTAGGTCCATTCCCGTTTCTCGTTGGATATTCACTCTTTTTGCATAAACCTGTAACTCTGGGGAAAGGCAGTGATCAGTGAGGCTTGCCTTGCTGTTTAACGCTGAACGATGATGATGATGATGATGTCGGTTGGCCTTGGTTGATAGGAGAAACAACCGATCATGGAGCGAGGTTTTGTAAATCTTTTTACGGTCATTTGAAAATTTTTAATGTGCGATATTTTAACTAACGTCATTTATGAAAGATCTCATAACGTATTGGTTTTTGTAGAAAGATAATAACGCAATTAAAATCTGCGACACCCAAAAGTCACCGTCTGTGACAGTAGGTTATTGAATCAAGGGGTTGGTTCGGCAGATGATTAACTTAATTTGGATAGGTGAACTGTTTTGTGCATCTGTTACGCATGCCGCCGATTGAATTTGTTGGGGTACATTTTCCTCCTGTGCAAATGGTGGTTAAAAAAAGGGTAAAGACTGCCAGTTAATTACACGACGGAGTGGTTTGAAAAAATTAACTAGTGAGCTGCAGCAGGTAACTACGAATCGCTGGGCTCTACAAGACTGCCGATCGTCTTAATGCGCCGGGCTCCGACGACATTCCCAACTCTTCCTGGATGAGTTAATTCTTGTATTCATCTTTAAAAAGGGCTCGTGTGGTGACTGCGCTAAACATAGGGATATTAGCCTAGTCCCGATAGCATCAAATCTGGTTTCGTCCGTCATGCTTCGCAGATTGTACAATAAGCGTCAACGGGACACTCATGAGGAACAGGCTGGATTTTTTACTGGTCACGCGTGCATCGATCAAATGTTCATCCTCAGGCAGCTGTTAAAGCATCGTTTCGCTTTCCAACGGCCTATGATCATCGTGTTTCTAGACATTCGCGTCTTCTTTGACTCGGTTAATAGGTCTGCAATATGGCATTGTTTGTTGAGGAATGGAGTACCTAACGAGACCGTGTCGGCCCTCAAAGAGTTGTACCGTCACACATCAAGTCGGGATAGATCTTAGGGTCAGATTTCGCCACCCTTTTTCGTCTCCAGTGGATTACAATGAGGCTGCCCTACCGCTCAACATTATTATAGAGGATGCTCTACAAATGCCTTATCTAATTTTTTATACAGTGGAGTTGAACTCTTCTCAGGGAACAATTTTTGACTTAGATTATGCCGATGATATTGGCCTTGCTGAGCGACGGTGCACAGGCAATTCAACAAGCGTTGAACCACCTAGCGATATAGTTATCCGAATACAGTGTGTGCTTTACACCTTCAAAGTGCAGGGTACTTCTTCAGGACTAACAGGAGCCTGTGCCTCCGATCACCTTTGTTGTGATCAATTACAGGTGGCGAATAGTTTCAAGTACCCAGGGAGCTTGATCACACCTGGGGGGAAAGTGTTGAGGAGAAGGTCACATCAACATTTGCGAAAGGCAGAGCAGCTTTCAAGAACCTGCGTCACGTGGCGCATTGATTGGCATGATTACTGTATAGTCTGTCTGTAGTAGTCGTCTCCCCTAGAAAAACACCGCTAACACAAAAAGTACTTTTTCATCGCTGTTTATTTTGTTTGCCTCATCTAGTTTCTTCAAAGTTCTGTTTACGTGTTGTTGCGTTGGCGCCATGCAGACTTTCAAGCCGATGTGATATATACAGGCCTAGTAAAATTCCTGAGTTGGGACCCATAAGGCCCTTCTACGAACTGCTTGAAGATAATAGGCGACATTGGCTGAAGTCGCAATCAGTTACCTGCTGCTATTCGTAATTTTTCATTTACTGTCTTATTCTTGATCTGATCTGAGTTGGGAAGCAACTAACCCCCGGCATGCAGAAGTCGAAACGGTCACCATGTTGCTTAGTAGCGGCCACGATGAGCTATTGCCCACCGGATAAACGGCAGTATCTTCGACGTGGTGGGTTGCTGCCTGGCAAGGATTCACTTTTTAAAATGTCTGTATGTCGTTGGTGGCACTATTACGTGGCAAGCGTGGCTCGTCAGTAACAAAAACAATATTCCACTGTCTCCCGTCGAGAAACTATATTCTAGTTGAGGCGTGGGAATTAAATTTTTGACTTACCAGGTCAGCTGGAATCCCGGGGTTCCGGATCTAAAATAATCGACTGTCTTGTGAATACCAGTCACCGACCACCAACGGTTTGAGAACATCGAGTTTCTCTCTTCTGGCGAGTGGTCTGGCTAAGATTTCGTTAAACGCACTCCTACTATGGTCTTAGAGGCCGGGAATTTTTAGTCCCACAGAGGAACCATGTATTTGGTGGAATGTTCATAATGTTGAGGAGTAACCTGGGAGAGGTGGATTGTGTAGGACACCTTTTACAAACGTGTTTCTTCCCCTTTATGGCGTATGTTTTGCCTCTAAGGCAATTCTCCCCATGGCACTGGATTTGTAATCAGGTTTGTGCATATATGTTTGCATGTGTTTGTAAGCATACATACAGATCTTGACGAAACTCATGCCACAAGCATCATGTGAACAATTTCTCCTTCGGTATGTGACAGGATGAGGGAAAAAGTACTCGAATTTGTAGTGCCCCTATTCAGTGAGAACTGCCGAATCCTTTTGATAATATGCCGTAATCTTTGGGGTTATCTCGCGAACAAACGGGCCTGAAATTTAATCCACACTCCCTCTCTACCTATTCCAACCATGACGCAATACGTGAACCCTAGGGAGAACAAAGTGAGATTTATTCACAGTGATTGCAACATGTATGGTTAGAAATTCAACGTCAATAAACATTAGTAATCTTCAGCACTGTTTTTGATCATTTTGATGTGGCATACAACATCTCACATAAGAAATTGTTTTTACCTCATACACCAAATACTTTTTGAATTGTGATGTTAATGTCCACTTTATAGGTAACTTGTTGAATTATATGGTCGGGACATCAAACATTTTGGATAGGATCAAGATTCAAGTTGCGTTGTATTTTTTTTGTAATGCATACCTTGGATCAAAGTGCGTTTTTACGCGGCTTGCGAGGAATTGAAAGAAAGTCACTCTGTTCAAACAACATGTTTACGAAATCCTGGTTGAGTGAAACACAGAGCTTTTTTGACATGCGCATTGCAAATTCAGGGTTAACTGGGGTTTAGTAATCATTTTTAATCAGGAACTGCAGGATTTTCATTTAAGAGAGATCTTGATTTGCACCAGAGTTGATTTTGCGTCAAAACCATTGAAGCACGGTGTTTTCGTTGCTTGCGTTGTTGTCATGATAGAAAAGCAAAGGGCTAGAAACTGTAACTATTTGTCATCGCCATGTAGATCGTAGTCAACTGATCAAAAAACTTTAGCCATTTGAAATTTGCGCTTACGTATATCCAACATTTCAAACAAATATAGACTACTTACATAATATTGAACGAATAAACTACGTCAAGCACGTGTTTTTTGCTCAGGTCGATCACTTTCAAGAACGAACACAAAGCCATTTTTGTTCCCGTGAAGGTTTCACGGCGGTTTTTCTCCGCATCAAAATAAAAAGCATTATGGATAGAAAAAATTTGTCATTGTCGTGACAGAGATATTTTCTGAATCCTGAGAATGTAGAAAATGTAAGCCAATGAGGGGTTTTTCGAAAGAAGCTCTACATTGCATTCCACTACAATTCATTAAGCTTGTTATCTTGGGTTTGTTTCAAATTGGCGGAAGTCCTGTGAGAACAGTTAACTCTAGATCATACCACAATCTGAATCTTGATGTCATTCAAAACGTGTTCGATGTCATGATGCTGTGATTCATTTAGCTACCTACCCAGCGGCGGTTGGCACGGAAATTCTAAAACTTCTTTATGCATGAGGTAAAAATAATTTCATGCTACAGATACTGAACGCCATATCAAAAGAACCAGAAACATTGAACAACGGTGGCGGGCTCATCAATTACCAGTGTTTATCATTCCTAGTAATATAATTACGAATATGTTGTGAATGAGTTTAACTTTGTTCTTTCTTAGCGGGTAGATACATCATAGTTGTATTATGCAGATAGTGAAAATTAACTTAATTTCTAGTGTTTCTATTCGCTTACTAACACCGAACTTTGCGGTTGACTGTCGAGGGGCATCGTCACTTTTTGATGAATATAAGGAATTTAAACTCAGATAATTAGTTCTCTATGTCCTTGCATAGTGGAGCGGATAGTTTTCATGTGGTTCCTGTTGCGGGAGTTTCGGCAACATACATATATATATATATATATATATATATATATATATATATATATATATATATGAAGACGATCTTTTTGTCTGTCTAGGTTTACCTAAGTAGCTTTGAAAATGTAGTCTCGCGGTAACTAAACTGATAAGTATTTGTCACCTCGAATTCCAAACTTTCGATTTTCAGATCCGCCATCCATGGTAATTTTCTATTGCTGGGTTTGTTGCCGTTCCTGGTCTTCCGTTTCTTTACCTCCAAGTTTCATGATCATTATTTTATGAGCCTTAGCCACTACAGTATCTCTCAGCACCCAAGGACCATGTCCTTAATAAAAAAATCTTGTTTCGGATTGGTTCGTGACTGTGTCAACGAAATATTTATCCATCGCTTTCGGTTTTACCTAAGATTATACTGTCTATTTCATTTTCCTTTTTTTCTGCATCATTAGTTGGGTGCCATTGGACATCAGCTAACAGCACAGGATCGGTTAGTAGCTCGATTGGCTGCCATCAAACCGGTCCAGGATTTCGTAGACCGCTTTCGCCGGGATCACCCGGATTGGCGCAGTCTGACGCATTATATCTTGTACAAAAACGTTTCCGGGAAGTGGAAGACTCGGGAACAAAAAAAGCGCAATCGGAAAGTGCGCGGTAGTCTCCCTTTGCCTCCTGCCCCCACGGAACTGATGATGCAGGACAGTGCAGATGATACAGTAGACACGTAAGTGTACCCTACTTATAGATGTAATCAATGATGAGTACATGCTTCTGATGTTGTCCCGAGTAACAAAATGATTAGTGTGAATTTTCATAAGACTTCTTCGATCCACGGGGTTTGTCGAACATAACATAGGCGCACAAAATATTCCAGTCTAGTACGACTTACTCCTAAGATCTCGAAAGGGTGTAACGGCTGCCATAGTCTCTACTGTTTTTGATGACGGAAAACTGAGTAGTTTGGTTGTCTCACATCATAATTGACTTACCTCTTCTCTCCGAGGATGGCTGGTTTCTGATTTTTCGTCTATTGAAATTGGTATTTCTGACCACGGAGGAACTTCTACCGAATGTTCGGCTAATGGTCTCCGGCTTGTTCATTCAGGCATCATATTAGTAGTAAAATAATCCATACGGACTGTGTAAGTAGAACCATTTTAGGTCAGTGAAGATCATATTTTCTATATTCGACGCACATTGCAGGTGAACTCCAATCCCCTCTTCTCGATGCCGAAGTTGTGCTTTGGTCATACAAAGCCCCAGTCTCGACTTCCCATATTACGAATACAGTAGAGATCGTGCCAGTTGTTACACTCACCACTTATTGATATTTAGCTACGAGCAATTCCGCACGTTTGACCCACCTGCATTTTGCATGACGCAGTCACATGCGAGTTATTTCCCATGCACTACACGTGAATAATCGTGTTTCATTTTACTGTCGCATTCATGAACATCACACGCGTGGACGCTTTCACCGACAACAAGAAGCGGAAATTTTTGACACTACTTCGATTCATTGGATAGGCATGATTTTCCGACAAACGAACGGCAGTTGAGTTGTAAATAATTCGCAGCATTTTGATCAACCTTTGAAACAACCGTTAGCATTATTAAACTTGTCTTGTTGGTTGGCTCAGATATTTCCCGTTTCGTATTCTCGGAATTTTTAGGCGTTTGCCTGTTTACAATTTATATTTTGCAAGAAGTCCATCCATGAAATGTTCATCGCATTAATTATGTGTGTACGGATTATATCCATCCTACCAAATGTCAGTTTGAAAAATGTTGTGAGACGCGCGAAATCCGTTGGAGACGTTTACTATTAAAGCCTTAGGTAGCTTATTAAGATCGAAATCGTTACCGCAGTAAGTGACAAGAGTTTATTTAGCAGGACTAATGGGAGACAATAATTCTCTTCTCACCATTGTCTTCCCGTATTTGCAGTTTGCTTAAGGCGTAAAATAAACTTGGTTGCACGCAATGCGGCCAAGTACTTCCGCAAATGAAATAAGTCCTAATGAAGTTTGTTCAGCCAGTATTTCTTCCGCATACTTGTTCGGTGCTAGTTGATCGGACTTAGTCTGCGAATTGCGAGAACATTTTTCTTTGTTCCAGTCAATGAGTGGTTGACAAATTTGTTCTAATATCAGTTTTAAGTTCATTCGCATCCGGCACTGTTTCCAAGGTTTTATCGTCGTTCAGCAGCCACTCGTCATCTATGAATAGTCCCTGGCCATTGTTTGGTGGCATCTGATCGTCGTCTAATGAATCTCATGACCAGGCGCGTTCAGCCACCAGTATAACCCTCCCGAGGGTGGTCAAATGGATTAAGTGTCTGTCACCAAAAAAGGCTCTAGAATTGCCGATGATTGACGGCATCTCGTTGCCGCCGGGCCCGTTACCGTACCTGACCTGGTGCAACTCTATGTGGTTATATTGACACTCCAATTGTAGTGGGTCCTAATGGCTGTGGAGCATGATACTTCCACTACACACATGCATGAAGCAGGTCATGAAAAATTCATTCTCGTAGATAGTCAGTTGTATGAAGTTCTTTTAACTGCATCTATTTATTTAGATTCCACGTTGAATCGAAGCCTTTACCGAATTCATGTTTTTTGTTCTCCCTCATCAGTCCCGCTGCTGATTCGGAATTGTATCGAGTCTCTCCGGCAGAACCAAAATCAACTGAGCCATTGCCGCCGTCTTGCACAGTTCACCCTCCTCTTCCTTTGTACCCCAGCGCTGGAATGGACAGTGACTCAGCTTCGGATATCGCGGACGATATTGTGGGTCGAATTCTCAAAAAGCGCCAGAAATCGAATGCACTTGTTCCTGACATTACTTCTCCGCCAAAGGACGGTCAAATGACCGGAAAAAAGAATCATATCCAACGAACTAGTACTGTTCTCAAACAAGATTCAAATACAGATCCTGCGAATGCAAATAGAAGAACTAAGGTGCGGTTTACTGTTGACATACAATTGAACTCGAGCAAGGATCCACAAAAGGTACTAATTTTATTTGACCCTGAAATATGCATAAAAAGATGGTTTCCAAAGACTGATCAGTTAGACGAGCACAGCACATCCCTTTGATTACGACCATCATCATCATCACCATCATCGTTCAGCGTTAAACAGCAAGGCAAGCCTCACTGACCGCTGCCTTTCAACAAGGTTGCATGTTTCTATAAAAAGAGGGAATATACAACGGGAAAAGAGAGGAATGATAAAGTAGCCAACATACGAAATACAGCCAAACTGCACAAACGCACTCTTTCAATCATTCTGATTCGATAGAAAATGACAGCATGATCGCCAATCTTCACGGATCACTGCCATATCCTTGAGTGTCTCCAGCTAGCAAGTCGACGAGTCTTTCGGACTCCAACCACGAACACGTGCGAGACCTACTTCACCTAAGTTCGTTGTACATTTTCTCACTCCACGTTGCCACGTCATCTGTTGGCCTCCACATGGTTTCTTTCATTCCTTATGAGGAACACAAAATGGGGCACGGTATGGTAGACGAGTGTTCGTCATACGCAACACGTGAACCAACCAGCGTAGTCTACTAAGTTTCATACGCTGAAACAAGCTGTTTTCAAAAGTGCCACCCAATACCAGATTCCTAACCTCAATATTACTCACCCGGTCACTCCATCCAATCCTAGCCATACTACGTAAACATGGTTGATCGAAAATCTTCAACCGACGAACATCGCCCACACGCATACTCCACGTCTCGCAACCGTACAGCAGAACTGAACGCGCTGCAGCACAGTACACACGACCTTTCAACTTCAGTGAAATACCAGACCGACGCCACAAGTGCTTCAGCCCAGCGTAAGCTGCCCGAGCCTTGGATATACGCATACTTACCTCCACTCCCGAGCTACCATCGTTTGATAAGCAGCTACCAAGGTAGGTNAAACGGTCCACCATTGTTATTTCCTCTCCATCCAGTATCAAGTTCAGCGCTGCTGTCGTCCAGTCCTGCAACAGCACTTTGCACTTTGAAGGTGCAAAGCACATGCCAAACCGAGCAACCGATCTCGACAGTCTATCTAGTGCCCGTTGTGCATGGTCCGCAGACTCGAGCAGGCACACGACGTCGTTTGCGTAATCTAGGTCGCATAGCTTCCCACCACTTCCCAGTTCGACTCCTACATCCATGAGACCTCCTAAAGCATCTTCCATCACCTCGTCCATGACGAAGTTGAACAAGAATGAACAGATGGGACCCCCTTGTCGAACGCCACTAGTCGTTTCGAATGAACGTGACAGTTCACCGTATACCCTAACGCGACCATAGGTATGCGAGTACAATGCTCGCAACAGGTTCACAAACTTCGTTGGCATACCCTTCCGGTGGAGAGCACTGAGTAGTGCTGGTCGATCCACGGAGTCGAAAGTACTCTTCGAATCGAGGAAGACCACAATTGTAGGGCGGCGGTGCGTGTGGCACGTTTCGACTATCTGTCGAAGAGTGAATATTTGGTCGATGCAACCTCGACCTGGCCGAAATCCGGCCTGTTGTTCGCGGATATTACTCTCGCGAACAGGTGTCAAACGAAGCAGCATTATCGAAGCTAACACCTTAGTAACTATCGGAATTAAACTAATCCCACGATGATTGCTGCAGTCACTCCGTGTACCGTTCTTCAAGATGGGTATAATCAGTGCCTCACCCCACGATAGCAGGATACGCTCCTCGTTCCAAATATCATGAAGCTAGGAGGTAAGTGATTTCATCAGCACTTCCCCACCCAATTTGAAGAGAGCTGTGGGAAGGTCGTCGGGACCGGCAGCTTTTTCCTTCTTCAGAAGCCGAATATTCTACTGCACTTCCACTTCCGTTGGAAGATCAAGTGACACCTCCTAGGTAGACCATCAATTGTTTTGGTTCTATATATTCTTTAGTTGACTTCTTATGAGTTTTTCTATTTTTATTACTACTCATCCGGTCGATATGAGTTGAATTCTCACGGTCTTCGTTGATCAGTGATGAGTAGTTGGATTGAGCACTTATCATCTCCCAGCCGAAACGGTCAAGTCCCAACACTGTGATTCGGTATTCCACTCCAAATTTCAGTAGCATATTCGCCGGTCCCCCTGTGTAGTCTCAGACGCTATGGACACATCGCTTTCGTGGTACCAACACACTAATTATTTAATAAAAACAAACTGCAGTTTACAATCTTCAGGTTGTTTTCCACACCTGACCTTTTGCAATCGGATTCCTTACTCTGGGCTGGTTTCACAATCAAGCCTTTTGGTTGTCGTTACTCTATTGGACTTTAGAGGTTTTGGGTAATTGCCCATTCCGCAGGATTTATATTCTGCGCATGTTACGAAATAGTTAATGCTTCCTTCAGGGTTGTTAAGCCTAGTTGATTGTCAACTTCTAAGGGCGTGGCGGTTAAATTGAGCAGCCTCAGTGTACCTTTAAAAACAGTCACTCCTAACCCTTGATTTTCTTTATCTCCTTCATGAGACCGATAAAATAACAATTACTGAATGAGTGATAAATTCTTTTCGCTCTACGAAATCGGTCACATCAATTTGCAAAATGGAATTTCAGTTCCCTATTGAAAACCATGGCGGCACCATACAACCGTTTGTGCCTCACGGGTAATCACCTGTGAATTTTCATCTAATTTAAAATGCGAAACGAACCTGCAACACAAGATTATGATCTGTCCGGGTTGTCTTTCGGCATTTTGCTAAATTACAACACTGCTTGATGCGGCACTGGTGCGTCACTGATCTTGCCCGATCGTAGGTCGTCACTCAAATCAACCGGCTTCTAAGGCAAATGATTTTTTGAAAAAAATCCTAGTTATACAGGTTTCACAAATGCGCTTTTCACGTGATCAACACCAGCAATGGATTAGAATATATTGGAAATGATTCGTTTAATGTTGAACTTCAATAAACCATTGAGAGTCAACGTGAAATGCCCAGTCGGTCCTCCTTGCTTTGCGTCCGTCCAATGTTGACATCGGCGAAACAGATCCAGTACTTCCTTGGTTTCCATTATTGAGTCGTGCGTTGATGTTGTATGATTAATCGCTTCCCATAGAAATTCCATGTCAACAGTTGAACCTTTGTTTTTCGTTACCGATGCATATCGGTTCAGTGTCCTTATTTCTGTTAGGCACCTAATGATGAATTATGAATGCGGTTTGTATTTTTCGCTTTTCAGTGGCTACAAGGAATGCAAATCTCCATTTCTCAAGCGATAATCGTGTACCAGATGAACGGTAGTTCCCAAAGGGGTATTGGGAAAGGGTTGACTATCAGCAGGTTTTTTTGCTTTACACGGTAGTAAATGTGTATCTTGAAATGTTTTCGCAGAATAAACCTTTAAAGTCAAGGTCGCATATCTCACGATACATGATCAGTTCAAGTCTCTATGGATCTATGGATAATAAAAACCATCGCTGAAGGGAATCCTAGTTCTACTGCAAATTGCATGGTATCTCTGTCTGAGGTTGCATGTTGCGTCAGAGCAGTGATACTCTCCAATGAAACGAGTTTTGCTTCAGTCACCGACCTGAAGTTCGTTTGGCCAATCTTACCACTGTTGTCGGAGTCTGGTAACAGTTTATTCGTAGGAATAAATCCCTTCGGCGGGACTGATCGCAACAAATAATCATATTTGCAGCTGTCGAGTGCTAGGTGTGTTTTCCCGCAGCTTATTGATTCTTTTACCATGTCGTTACATCTCTTCCGTTACTCTGTTGTCTCCCTTCTATCTTGGTTTATTACATTTTACCATTCAGTTGTAGTGGGAGCTCTTATCTAAAATATGACTTGTGCCTGAAATCTCCACAACACTACTGCTACTGCGTTATTTTGTTTCCGCTCGAATCAGCCCACCGAAATGGACGACTCAGAAGGTGAACAGTTGTCAGAACGGAATAAGCCGTCTACGGAGGACTCGGAGGATGAGAACCCGCTAGGAACAGACGACCTTGACATGAAACGGAAGGTAAGTTTTGATCTAAAAGACGAACTGGCACAAATATTTCGCTTTCGTTTGTATTGTATTGTATAGACTTTTGCGTACAGTAAATAATTTCGCATTTCAGTAAAAAAATGTGAGTTCAACAGCTAAAATAGAGGGAAAAGAAATTAGTAAATAAAATAATAAAAAAGATACTCTCATCGCCTCGTAAAGAATATAAAAGCACTCATCCAGGGATAATCATAACGCATTAGGACAGGCTGCTCAGGAATTCGGCTGAAACCCGGTCATGGTTTGTCAAAATTCGTGCTAATTATGGGACAGTGGAGTTCCTACAAATATTGTGAAGGTGGTCGAAAACCAAAAGCGTTTTACATTTTTACTATTTTCGCTGCTAACAATATTTTGAGGCTTACAAGAGAGCGGAGTATTTTGACCGGCTAAGATACATTTTGGATTCATGCTTGTGCGATATTTTATCCTAATGCTTAATTACTTGAGATTGGATCCACGAATAAACTGATCCCAATCTCGTGCACGATGTACGGACAACTGCAGATAACTTTCATCTCATCAGTTCTGTTATTATTTTTACTCAAAATGTATAGCTGGCCTCGCGCGCTGCTCGCACTTCACGTGGTCGGTCTTCTTGTGGGAAACGCGGACTGGTTCGTCCGCGAGGCAAACCGTTTCCGAAGCATCCGGCGCAAAATGTCACGAGTGCTCCCGGTCCCCGTGTGCACGGCACGGAATTCGCAAACAAACATATTCATCCGTCGTGGCAGGCAAAACGAGAGCAGAAGTTGAAGACCAAACTAAGTTCAATTTTGTCGACCGCGTCCACTAAGAAGCATATTGTGTTTGACGACTGATACTGTACCACTTGATTTCCTTTCATTTTTACGGTTTTTTCATAAAATCTTGACAATAGCCTCTTTTGTCAACATGGGAAATCGAGTTGTCGGTTGGGATTAGACTTTCAAATTGTTAATTCTTTTGCCACTGTTATGATGACTCAGTCGGTTTACTTGATCGTGCTAGTCTGCTTTCTGGGTATTGGGAAAATCTACCATAAAGAACCAGATCGATGACAAATCCTGCGTCGTGCATAGCCTTTGCTATTGAGGGCTTGCGGAATTTCCGATTCCGCTCTGGTGTCCTACTGGATTAGTAGCTTTCATATTTGCCGTTTGCGTACCTGATAGGACTTCTGCTTTCTCATTGCACTGAGAATATCCGGGTTGAATGAAGTGCGAAGTGTGCCATTGTTTGAAGACTCATTCGGGCATTATTCTAATGAGCTCAAAAGTTCATTTCACCTTTATTCGCCTCATTGGAAGATAGATCATGCGAACAAGGGTATTCGGTTGAACTTTTTGGTTTGTTTTCCTGCCAAATGGTAAGTGCTGCTCCTGCTCTAAGCTAGGTAATTTGTGCGCAAAACAGTACACCCAGTTAGAACCGCGGTGGAATAATGAACTCAAAAGTCGTACTGTTATCACCGAAAATTACTTGATAAAATGGAGTAAATAATGCAACAGTGGTTGGCCAAGAAGGCACGCGAATGGGACGCTTCGAACTGTCTTACATAAGCCCAGGTTTAAGGTTGTGCGACCATTAACCTAACACGAATGTGCTCTAGTCTTGATTTTTACATAGCAGAGCCGAATAGTATTAGAGAAATCCAAAATATAATAGAGAAAGGACCAAATGACGTAAGGAGTGTATCGAGAAATCGACGCGCCATGTATTGGTTTTAATTGTGAGTGATATAATGTTAATAATAGCGTTGTTGGTAGATGTAATGTGCCAACGTTTCGACTACCATGGGTAGTCTTTCTCAAGGCACATTTTGCAATCATACATAAACGGACTCAGATCATGCTTTGATCCGTACTCACTTTTGTTTGCGTTTAGTATATTGTCTCATCAATCCGAAACTCAGCCGTCCATGCACAGCTGGTTCCAGAAGATAATAGTTGATTAGAGTCCCACTCTATGCTTGTTAAGCGGTCATCGTCACAAAAAAACTCTCAGGAGCCCAACAAACAACGGACCAGAAGGAGGAAAACCATGTAGGCAGCGCAAACTGCTATGAGGGACTTCATGCCATATAGGCTTTACAGACGCCAGTTCTTCTGTTTCGTGTTCGCAGAACCGTCCTTCTGGATGCCGCATGCAATAACAAGAGCAAGCACCTGGACCCGAAAACAAATTTTGAGCAGTGACGGTTAAGTAAAATGAAATACTGTAGGTGATTATCAGTCTGCTGGCTCACAATTTCTCGAATCTCGTCAGCATCTGAATGACAGTTACTACGATGTGCGCAATCATAAATCTGGGTGATGCAGCGGACTCACCTTGGACTGTTGTTTGCTACGTTAGTGGAACACGAATTCAGGTTTCGAGTAGAGTAATTCAACTGACTGCGTCAAATGTCTCGTCAAGATATTTTCTTCGCACTTCAGGAGACGAAGCAGCTCAAGCTGTGGGTCAAAGTGGTGTAGGAATAGTCTTGAGTGAGAAGGCTGAAGCAGCCCTTTTAGACTGGATTCCAGATGGCAGTCGCTTGCATGCCATGAGACTGCAGGGATCAGTCGGCGTCCGGAAGGGTGGTTGTGTTAAGCGCAGTTTATATGTTATCTCGGCATACGCTCCAACAGACTGCAGCACTGACATGGAGAAAGACGAGTTTTACGCTAACCTCGTCACTCTTGTTCGGAAGAGCAAACGCTCTGACATTGTAGTGGTAGCAGGTGACTTTAATGCACAAGTTGGAAAACTGAGTGCATCGGAAGCTTGTTTAGGTGGGCGATGCGTTTTGCCTGCACAGCGAACAGACAACGGGGAAAGACTTCTCCAATTCTGTGCAGATAATCATTTATTCCTATCTAGTACAAATTTCCGACACAGTTCGCGTCGCACAGCGACATGGCGTTCTAACTCGACAGGTACTTTGAGTCAGATTGATCATATTGCAGTTAGCTACCTTTGGCGCGGTTCTGTCCAGAACTGTAGATCATACTGGACCACGTACGTCGAATCGGACTATGCGTTAGTTTTAATGCGATTTTTACTGCAGCTGAATGGCCATCGATGCAGGCCAACAAGCCAATTGGCTGTCGAACGTTTGTCTGACTCAGCTGTTCGCAACAGCTACGAACAGAAACTATCCGAGGGACTAAGAACTTCGACGAACAGCAATATAGACGAGCAATGAGATCAAATTAAGCAGGCTAGGCATTTGTCAGTAGATTTCGCCTGTGGTCCTAGATCTAGCGTTCATCAAAACACTGGATCTCGCAAGGGTCGCTGGCTCTAATGGAGCACAAAGGCAGCTGCCTAACTGTATGGAAATGAAAAAGATACGTCGTCAGTTGCAGCGTCATTTGACGACAAGCCAGAAGAGTGACCGGGGAAACTGGTGGGTTAAGGCAGCCGAAAAGATGGAAGTGGCGTCCGCTTCAGGTAACAGTCAAAGACTGTTTAAGCTTGTACGCGACAGCGGTGGGCGGCGAACTTCGGTTAATGAAGTCGTGTGCGATAGGACTGGAGAGCTCATCCATGGTAGACAGGAAAGACTGGACCTTTGGGCAGAGCACTTCAAGGGTCAGTTTAGCTGGCCACACGCTTAAGTATTTAGTCTTACGTCTGGAGCTGTGAATTCTTGGGAGGTGTCACTTGATCTTCCAACGGAAGTGGAAGTGCAGTAGAATATTCGGCTTCTGAAGAAGGAAAAAGCTGCCGGTCCCGACGACCTTCCCACAGCTCTCTTCAAATTGGGTGGGGAAGTGCTGATGAAATCACTTACCTCCTAGCTTCATGATATTTGGAACGAGGAGCGTATCCTGCTATCGTGGGGTGAGGCACTGATTATACCCATCTTGAAGAACGGTACACGGAGTGACTGCAGCAATCATCGTGGGATTAGTTTAATTCCGATAGTTACTAAGGTGTTAGCTTCGATAATGCTGCTTCGTTTGACACCTGTTCGCGAGAGTAATATCCGCGAACAACAGGCCGGATTTCGGCCAGGTCGAGGTTGCATCGACCAAATATTCACTCTTCGACAGATAGTCGAAACGTGCCACACGCACCGCCGCCCTACAATTGTGGTCTTCCTCGATTCGAAGAGTACTTTCGACTCCGTGGATCGACCAGCACTACTCAGTGCTCTCCACCGGAAGGGTATGCCAACGAAGTTTGTGAACCTGTTGCGAGCATTGTACTCGCATACCTATGGTCGCGTTAGGGTATACGGTGAACTGTCACGTTCATTCGAAACGACTAGTGGCGTTCGACAAGGGGGTCCCATCTGTTCATTCTTGTTCAACTTCGTCATGGACGAGGTGATGGAAGATGCTTTAGGAGGTCTCATGGATGTAGGAGTCGAACTGGGAAGTGGTGGGAAGCTATGCGACCTAGATTACGCAAACGACGTCGTGTGCCTGCTCGAGTCTGCGGACCATGCACAACGGGCACTAGATAGACTGTCGAGATCGGTTGCTCGGTTTGGCATGTGCTTTGCACCTTCAAAGTGCAAAGTGCTGTTGCAGGACTGGACGACAGCAGCGCTGAACTTGATACTGGATGGAGAGGAAATAACAATGGTGGACCGTTTCACCTACCTTGGTAGCTGCTTATCAAACGATGGTAGCTCGGGAGTGGAGGTAAGTATGCGTATATCCAAGGCTCGGGCAGCTTACGCTGGGCTGAAGCACTTGTGGCGTCGGTCTGGTATTTCACTGAAGTTGAAAGGTCGTGTGTACTGTGCTGCAGCGCGTTCAGTTCTGCTGTACGGTTGCGAGACGTGGAGTATGCGTGTGGGCGATGTTCGTCGGTTGAAGATTTTCGATCAACCATGTTTACGTAGTATGGCTAGGATTGGATGGAGTGACCGGGTGAGTAATATTGAGGTTAGGAATCTGGTATTGGGTGGCACTTTTGAAAACAGCTTGTTTCAGCGTATGAAACTTAGTAGACTACGCTGGTTGGTTCACGTGTTGCGTATGACGAACACTCGTCTACCATACCGTGCCCCATTTTGTGTTCCTCATAAGGAATGAAAGAAACCATGTGGAGGCCAACAGATGACGTGGCAACGTGGAGTGAGAAAATGTACAACGAACTTAGGTGAAGTAGGTCTCGCACGTGTTCGTGGTTGGAGTCCGAAAGACTCGTCGACTTGCTAGCTGGAGACACTCAAGGATATGGCAGTGATCCGTGAAGATTGGCGATCATGCTGTCATTTTCTATCGAATCAGAATGATTGAAAGAGTGCGTTTGTGCAGTTTGGCTGTATTTCGTATGTTGGCTACTTTATCATTCCTCTCTTTTCCCGTTGTATATTCCCTCTTTTTATAGAAACATGCAACCTTGTTGAAAGGCAGCGGTCAGTGAGGCTTGCCTTGCTGTTTAACGCTGAGTGATGATTAT
Source organism: Fasciolopsis buskii (assembly GCA_008360955.1). Classification (NCBI taxonomy): domain Eukaryota; kingdom Metazoa; phylum Platyhelminthes; class Trematoda; order Plagiorchiida; family Fasciolidae; genus Fasciolopsis; species Fasciolopsis buskii. The sequence goes on along the minus strand of LUCM01007842.1, from coordinate 41,024 downwards.
GATGACGAGTGATCAGCGATGGAATTTTTAAATTTGCGAGTTTTGTGGCAGCGCAGAATGTTCGCGCGATGTCTCTCCCTATACGGTAAAGTGGTAGCTCACACTTCCTACCTCCTGTGAAAGGAAACTACCGATCTGGCCTTTTCCTGATATTCGTCTTTACAACTGCTTCCTTGTGTGCTTCTTACATACTATTATGGACAAAACTTTCGGAGTGCTCATTGCTTAACCATGTTTGTCTGATCTGATCTAGCTCCTTTAATATTTCCTGAGAGTAAATACTTCTCGTGGTATGCCAGCGCCCAAACTGGATTTTGTTTGCATTTTTGTGGAACGATGGTCCAGCAAATTGGGCGTACTGGCCTGTCCATCCATATGGATGCTCGTAACGCGTAAGCTTTCCGACCGTTCCCTTCGTGAGTTTCACACCCAGAAAATGAAAAGAAATTTCCAGTTCTACTTCTGATACAAAAGTAGGGGCACCCTGAGCCTCGTTAACGTTTTTCAACTAGTGTTTCTGCGTGCGTATTTTCCAGTGCCAAATGACTATGCTGTCTATGCATCCGCAGTAAGCAGGTAATTCTATCGTGTTCTGGATTGCACCATTTCTAGTTTGGCCTGCGCGTATATTGGGAGCTAGGGGTTTCGAAACTTATTGCTGAAGAAAAGCGCCGTCTAGATTTCATCGTATCAGCCACCGGGATATCCGTGTTTACTTCATTGGCCGTCATGTATTGGTAGCCAACTCATTCGCTTGCTCATGTTCTTTTTTCATCACAAGTGAAATACAGTGAAGGGATAAGCCCCATGGTCCGAACACATGCTCTAATGAGGGAAAATGACGGGAGCATTCAAATAAGAGCCGGTTTGTGGATCTTGCTCTTGAGAATTGAGAAGTTGTTGGTGGAGGATGAAGAAAGTGGGAGTTTTCCACAGTCTTGGAGAAAATAGACAGAAATAAAGAAGTGCGACGCCGAGAAGTAATAACCTGATAAAGATGACTAGCTGGCTGTGTGCGAAAAAAGATTACAGGAAGTTGAACGGTTTTGGCAAGTTCCGAAGAACAAAAGCCAAAGCAACAACGGTAGAAAAGGGATAACAAAGCAACTGCCCGACGATGGGCCAGTGACTTCAAAGTAGGTGTTAGAGAAGGACCATCAATCGGCCGGAGGGCCTTTCTCTGAAAGCTATCAAGAAAGGGGAGCGAAGTTGGCAAAGCCCCACCCCACACGTGAATGTAATATTCAAGTCCTGGGCGGATTTGGTCTTTGTGCAGCAGAAGAAGATGAGCTGGAGTGAAGAAACACCTGGCTGGGAACAGAAAATCAATTCAGCGTCCGATGCGAGATGTAGTGTTATATATGAAAGAAGATCAGCATAATGAAGTACTAACGGATAACTCAGAATAAACGAGTCAGCGGATAGATGTGAAGAGAACTAATGAAGTTTCAAGAGCCCTAGGAAGAGATATGATCATGATCGGAATTTAGAGATACAGTGGAGACGCAACGGTCGCGATCGGTGGTGTTGGCATAGCAGGAGTGCGGTGAGAAAGAAAATGAAGGGTGTTGTTACCAGCAGAAGAACGGATTGGGTCGAGGGGTAGTTGTCAAATCATTAATGAATAGAACATCGTGGTTCCAAGTAATGAACCTTGGGGATTGCCTGTATTTACAGGGAATGGCTGGAGCAGGACCCTATCAACTCAAAAGGAGATGGCTCGTTTACTGATGAAACTTGATGTCCACCATGCAAGAAACGGGGAGAGTCCGAACGCGGAGAGTTTCAATAGAAGAACTTCGTGCCAAACTTGGTCGAGAGCCTTAGAACTGTCGAGCGAGACCAGGATTGTTTCTTGGTAATTTTCGAGTGAAGCCGACCAGGAGACGAAGGCCAGTAGATTGCCCGTTGAACTGCAACACCGGAAACCATATTGGCGGTCCCTCAGTAGTCCTTTGCGCTCGAAAAACGAACGCAGTTGTTCGGAGATGGCAGTTTCATATGCTTTCAAAATAACGAGTGCGAGGAATATCGAACGATAGTTTTTAAGATCAGTAGTGTCGCCGAGTTTATGAATAGGAAAATTCACGGCGGGTTTTCAATGAGTTGGTAAGTAGTAACCTTGAGCGAAAGACATGTGACATAAAAGAGGAGCTAGTTCAGATTGATGGGTGAAATACCGTCCAGACCAGGTGGTTTGGAAACGTTCAGAGATCGCAGTGTGTTTGCCGGATCTCCCTAGCGGTAATGCGATGTAGAAAATAAGAGACGATTGGAGAGGTAGTAAAATGAAGTAAAAACGGAACTGGAGGTAAGCGGGAAGGAAAAACCTCAGCTTTCTCGTGTGTTTCACAAATAAGATCACCAGAGGAATTACAAATGGGAAGGGAACTGGAATGGCAGAAACTGCAACAGATGTCTTTTGGAAGAGACTAGGATGTTCGGCTGCCGGTGGTAGATGATGATAGGCATTCTGCTCTGCAGTAACCGAAGCGCTCTTGTGCACCTGTATGCTTGCTGAATCCTTGTTCCTGCTTTCCACGAGGCAGTGGTGTGGGTGGACGAGCGGCGCCTGCGGCGAAATGTTGAGCGCTTCAAGCATACAGCACGATCGTATGCGTGATTAAACCACTCGGGAATTCAGCTTAGCCTGGATTATAAAAGTGTGGAACAGAAAGACATTCAAGAACAATATCATTTAATTTGGAGAAGTCTGAAGTAAAATGGCAGTCATTCCAAGGGTAGGAGGATAAAAATTCGCGAAAACCGTCGCAATCGGCTGAATCGTAGCGCTTACATACACGTCTTGAGGAAGGTGGAGAGTTTTTTGAGGTAAAGTTAACGAATGAGATAGCAACATAATAGTCCAATAACCAAGAGGGAAAGGATAGAAGTATTTGAGTAGACTGAAGTAATGATATGATAGAGAGTATGAGCGCGGTCGCTAGTTCGATCGGGTATACCTGTGGGAAGGTCATTTAGTCGAGATGCGTTGTTGACTACAGCCAATTGTTTGGCTTCTCGCTCTATGACCGAAGTATCAGAGAAGTGTACCAGGCACTTGCGGTTGTGGACGTAAGATAGTAACGTAGCTTCTGGGGTCTGTGATGAGTAAATTTTTAATGCCTGAAGATAGTAAATTCAAGATGGAATAGCCGTTAGTGTTACGGGAATGATGAGAAACAGAAATGATTACAGACGGTAAATGTGAGTTTCAGTCACAAGTTGAAATTCGCAGTTGGAAAAGTTAATATTCGGTACCCCGCAGGCGGCAGCTGAATGATGAACGAAAGCACGTTCATCTGCTTTGGAAACAAACGAACAATGAAAGGTGTAATTGAGGAGTTGAAAGTGCGGGGTATTTGATGAAAGGGAGATCTGAGTTTCGGTCAAAAATAGAACAAGAGTAGATTGGGGTCACTGGTGAATAGAATCAATGTTGCAGTTCAGTCCGTGAATGTTGGTGAGGGTAATGAGAACATGCTGAATTGTTGCCTGCTTTGTAAGAGCACGAGGACGTGGATTGTCATGAATAGTTAAAGAGAGAGGATCAGCAGTCAGGATCCTGAGAATTGAAATGTCGAACTACATCTCCTTGCAATGTCTTCCAATCACTTTTGACAAGTTTTCATAGTCATTTGAGCCGCATGCTCATCGGAATGCTTTTGCGCCTGCCAGTAAGCAAATTCGCAAATTATACATTCATGCTTTGGGCTTTCTCCCTGATTGCCCAGATCCGATTGCCAGCATATAAGCACAATCCCAACCTGTCAGGTTTGTCTTAACACCGAGCTTCTCCACAGGGAAATATCGTCATATATTTGGTTTCCTGAAAGTTTACAAGGAATTGATCTATTTGTGGGCAGTGATCCAAACTGTTTCTCGACAGTTTTAGTGCATGCGGTAACAGGCTCGCATCATCAATACCAATTCTGCCGTCATGTTTTGGTAGCTGGAGTGATCGATCGATGTCGTTCGTTGCAAAATAAAAAATCCGGTTCAATTAAACTACTTAAAATGTATGTAAAACTCTACTGCCGAAGCATTTTAACCATTGCCACTCGAGTAGCAAATCGGATACTGTAGCCGGTCTGGCGCAACGAATTCTTTCTTATCACTGCAGGAAATGTTAACGTACCACGATTTGCTCAGCGGTTCACTAATAGATTTCTTCGTTCTTTTCTAAGTTATTGCTAACTGCCTAGGAACAAGTGATATCTGAAACACAAGGAGGGATCAGCCAACTGGTACCTTTATGACATTCCTTTGTGGCGCAACCTACATGTTACCCTTTCCAGCAATAAAAGTTTCACAATAAACGACTAAGTTCCGTAGTTTCCATTTCATTCATGAGTTATCCCTCATTTCGTTCAGGTCATCTAAGCACGGATGTGTGCCCTGACGTCTCCGTTGCATCTCACTTTGAAAACGGTCATCTAATTTGTCAAACTAACAGGTTGCTCATCATTGATTTTCGTTGAAAAACATTTTCAACACTCAAGATCGTCTTAGATATTGACGAAATATACAAAGTGATCTACGTCACGTATTAATGTTTGTCTTTTCTTGATATCCATTCCCACGAACAAAGTTAGGAAGTCGACAGGATGTGTGAGGATTTTGACCACTTACTGTCGTGCCAAACCCTTTGACGAACGGGGGATTCTGGGCTGGTTAGTTTGAGCCAATGAACCAACGGTGAATGATGTTCTCTGATTTCGACGGCATGCAATCTGCATTCAGAATTTGTGATATATATATATATATATATATATATATATATATATATATATATATATATATAGGGCGAAAAATCCTGATCCGCCGACATCAAATTCACGTATACTGGCATACTCCAAGCAACCCATTACTACGTAAGGCATACTATAATTCATTAATTTACGAGCTATCGCGGAATACAATTTCTTCGTGATCTTCCATATTGTATCGCCTAAATAATGATCAGCTTCAGACTCATTAGCCTCTCTGAATCAGGTAGATAGACCATACAGTGCGGTACACATGCGACGGTTTTCCTTCCTTACAGCACTAGGACGACTTCAGTGTAAGCAATAGTATGGGAAAGCCTGTTGCGGTGGTCTTAGGTAGGTTAGTAGTCTCTCGGCTGTAATGAAAAATGAGATTTGGAAAGAAGGACGATCTGTTGGTGAGTTATGCGTTATTATCGTGCGACAAATAATTTAGTGAACTATATATACCTACTGCCAATAATGACCAGGTAATGAAACTCTGTTCAGGGCCTACGTTGTGTTTAAGCTGAATTCAGAGAAGCGACCAATGGTTGAGAGTCGAAGTCTGCATGCCAACGGCACCTCACCATGTAAATTATAAATCTGTAGGTGTGACTGTATGTTATATTCCAACAAGTCGTTGACGGTCAGCCCAGTAACTCAGTGTGTAAGACGTTCGACTCAAGGCCCCCATCCCAGGTCCGTGTCGTGTTTCGGACCCGGTGAAAACGTGCTTCTGTTAATTCCTAAGAAGAATGAAACCGCTGTGCCGTTCTTCCATGGATTCTTAGAGGGGTGTTAAAGATTGATATTACATGATGAGTAATTTCGTGAAAAAGACGGCTCTAAGCCCAGTGTCAACATTCGCACAATCAAAGTTAACAGGGCAACGTCGCGCCACATTTCCAGATGCAGTGTCACAACGTAACATCTAGTAAAAGACTACTTGAAGTTGACCACTGACAACTGTTCAATTTCGTACTAGTATCATACAAACTGGAATTAGTTCGAATTATCTACATTTTGCAGAAACTATGCGCCGGTGATTCATTATGAGACAAGGGCGAGTTCAAAAAATCAGCGTTACGAGGCAACCAGCATTCGGAGACCGAGAACACTATGCAGAAAACCGACTGAAGTTTTAACTCTCTGTTACTCAAAAATGAGCATTTATTTAACCAGGTAAATAAATTTAAACTAACCATTAAGAATATCTATGCAGCAGGACAGTTGCGATCACAACGGAAGACCAAATGATAGGATTTACCCGTTCCCTCAGACAGATTAGCTGACGGCAATGTATTGCTTGTTGCCTATTAGTTTATCACCTCCACGTGTCATGATTGTCGGAGATGGTAATTTCAGGTCTAGATTCAGTTATTCGCCTCGAGGTGCTACCAAATGACCGTGCTTCTCAAGTAAACAGCTCAGGAAGTCCTGCGCGCGACTTTCTCGCGGCGGTGGTGCTTTCACTAAAATGTGAGGACGAAAACGTATGTGCTGCTCTTTTCATCGGGTTTACTGACCTTTGGTAGTCAACCTGAGGAAATTGGCTAAATCCTGATTCCAGACAAGCCATGGATGGTCTACGAAACACCCAGCTATATGCTTATCGGCATCTGGGATAACTTAGGCACCCAGGATCTGTAGCCCCTTCCCATGCACGTATGAAATGAGTAACCGTCATGGGTCACAGTAGGTTACCAGATCCTCAAATCGTCCTGCTGTCCTGCAGGTCAGGCCGTTTGGCCAAAGACCAGGATTAGGGTTCCCTAAGTCTATTCACTATTCGACTTGAGCGACTGGGTAGTATCAAGCCCACTGATGTACCATGCAATCAAATGAACAACGGATGACTTGCAGCTAAGTAATCTGAGCGGCTACCACGCGTGCTTTCGACCTTTGCCATGATTCTGATCGCACATGACCTGCACGCATGTTTACGCGCAAATATTTCAGTTTATTTGCGACTTTAGTGAAACATGTATTGAAGAAATGCATGTCTGCTTGGCTTAGCAAATGGTAATTAAATAAATGGCAATCACAACACGATGTCAATCGTTGACACAAAATCTTCCGCTCCTTCAGTTTTAAAACCTCTAGTCGCATCGGGTCATAAGGCTGACCGGACCCAATCTTTCACGGCGGTACTGCACAACACAAAGTCTAAATCGCTAGCGTTCAGTAAAGCCAAAAATATCACTACCTATGGTATGCTTGATTGTTGTCACGTGACTGACCGCAGACAGATACAAAATGTATTCCCTGATGAACCATAGTCGATCGACCGACGCACAAAGCTGCTTCACTGATACCGGTCCATGTATTTGGACGAACAATGATCAATCATTCACGTAATGCTTGGTCCGTACACTGTTGTGTAACGCCATATTACTGTTCTCATTTCTCTTCTTCAGTCAGGCAACCATACCTGTAGATCTCAATCATCCATTCTCACTAGTTCAAACGAGCCAAACCTGCACAAAATCTCGCTTTATTAAATGAGAAGATCACAGTTTTAGGCTCTTGACTTTATATTTGCGCTTATGTGACTGACATTGCTTCATCGGCCGTCTGGATCGTGTTCTGCTTGGTCCATTTCGATTGCACCTCACCTGTCGTTTTATTGCGAATTCAGACGGCTCATCCTGACTGGTTAGCATAACTCGCGATTTGACCCTCTCAGTTTGCGTATTCTCATTATTGCTTTACAATCACGCCACTATGACAACTGGTAGCTGACAATCCGTGGTATAACGCTGTGTCGAACTGGTCTTGCCGTCTGTACTCGCTCACTTTCTGGTACGATCGGACTGCATGAACGCCTGTGTATTGATCGCTATTTGGCTAGCACTATCTGTCGTCGTGCAACCGTCCATAATCAATGAGACAGCTTCATCTGACTCAGAAGCAGCTTCGATTAGACTGCCGTCTCCTTAAATACACCAGGCCGCTAGACAGCCAAGGACTCATTGTGATTGGACGTAATTCAACAACAAATCATTCGTGAAATATACAGTGAATGGGAAATCTTAATAAAACAACTTGTAAACGTACTATTGCATATACCGGGGAACAACAGCACTGCACTTATCTGTGACCTAGTCAGCTGCACACGTCATGGCCGATCAGGTCTGATTCATATGCACTAAGCTTGAATGGGGAGAACTTACCATAGGCATCAAAGTGACCTCACCTGGTCTGGGATATTTCACTTTTGACGTATCACTACTGATTATATACAATTTGTGCAATGCATTTCGTGTTTACACTACCAGCCAGGTTTTATGCACAGAAACACCTCTGTTATGTTTCACACTCAGATGTAGCGGAAAGAACATGCGCCATAGCAACTAGGGCCCACTACACGGGGCAGGGAACCGGCAACCGTGACCTTGAAACCTGAATTGGAGTAGAACTGCATAGGGTTCCATTACGTCAGGGGCAGTAATGAACTGAAGGACAGCGAGTTGCCATCCAGTTCCAAAGTGACCGGCGGTCCTGTGATTTGACTGTCTGACCTTTTTGGTGACAGAGGTTTGATCTGTTCGGCCATCACTGAGCGTTCGGTTACGCTGATATGAATTCACACAAACTCCTTCAACCCACCACTCTACCAGCTGGTAACGGAGTAGAAAGTTTCTATTTGTCATTTTTGATGAGTCTGTGTGCATTCAGGTGACGCACCATAGAGCAAATTCGATATCGCCTACGTAATGAATCACGAAATTGTAAAATGAATATTCCACTCTGATCATTGGTCTAAAGATATTCTGCTAATGATATTTCACTTGAGCTAGTATGAAGGCGAATGCATTGCAAATAAGTTCTCGCCTGATTTCCAGTTGTCAGGGTCACCTTCCTGCCTTCAGTGATCATTCTAATAAGTGTTGATGGTTCGTAGCCGTGCAATCGACCAGGGGTAGGTTCACTATTTTTGACTTACTGTATTTATCGCAGTTTGCCATCTCAAAATCGTCATATTTCACGCTTTCGGTCGGAAAATCTAAACAAATTGCTTCCCTCTCGCAACTTCTCTTCAGTCTATTCTGGAAAAATAAGCAACCACAAATGTGACTCTCTCAATGTCTCTTTTGCAATTCAGATCTGACTTCCACCGAAAGTATCTTATATGGGTTGAAAAATTCGCTCTGATCGTCTGAAACAAAGTTTCTGTTGCATGCCATATGATGTTCTACTGTTAATACATTATGCAGCCTAGGTAACTGCAAGTAATTTGCGGTGGCAGACAGCAATTCATTGTGGCTGCATACTGTGTCCTGATAGTATGGCGTAGCAAGGGGCTGGTTCAGAAAATAACAATAGACAGTATAAGTAGCACTGCTACAATTAGCTGAGTAACAGCGCATCGACTGCCAGAATGTTTTTCACTCTAAAGATATCGACGTGTATATATGTGATTTGTGGTATGTTTGTACTGACTCAAGATTGCGAGCTGGTTTCCTACGTGGTCGCTGAGTCAGGAAATAAACCTCATCCCCGTCCAAAAATATCTATTTCTTCCTACCAGCTACCGCACCATCGGACACTCTAATTTTCTTATAACATGGGGCGGTTTTCAAAAAAGAATAGCAAGACCAACAACCGAAAGATGCCGGATATCTATGAACAACATGCAGGTGATGATCGCCTTGCCATTTCTGTCTCGCAAGGTAGACTGTCATAACTGTCTTGACAAACAAAAAGTATTTTTCCCGCATGTCAGGATTGGATTTTACCCAGGGATTTTCGGACAGCTAAGTGGTTGTTGAACTCGGTCAAAATTACGGACAAAACTGTATGAAACCCTATACCACATACGGCTGCGATATTGAAGCGTCGGATGCATTTTTTCTTTGTATGGAATAAAACAAACGGAAGTATGAGCCATCTGTCCGGTTTAGAAACCGGCGTTTGAGTGAAGCGAGTAACAACTGCAGATGTAAACGGAAAATAGCAGAAAATAATCTGCGAGTAAGTTCAGTAGATTGGAGAACGTGCGGAACAAACGGTAGCTGAGTCTAAATTCTACAAAGGAGGTTGGAGATGTTTTAAGCATAGAAACGGGCATGGTTGGTAAAATCTATGCGCAGGCTTGTCCTGAATTGGAATCAAGTGATCTTAGTAATGTCATGGTTCCTCTCAAAATGGTTTGATGCATCCGTGGAGCGACTGTTAAAAGCTGTTGCCACTGACGGAAGCCTAGCTTCTAGGTGGTCATAGGCGAAAAGAAGGTAAACACTGGGTCCCACAAAAACCCTTGAGATTGTATAGTACGACGAACAAGGTCGGTCATGGTCATTAGTGCCAAAGTCAATGAATGAAAAGTATCACCACAGAAAGTCGCAGCTCATAGTGGCTAACAGCCACAATGATTCATATATCTGTAAAAGCGTGCCTAATGGTTCAAGGCGATGAACATTCGCTTGTTGATGGGCTGCGAAATGGTTTAAGCTAGTTTAAGCGCCTAAGAAACTGTTTATGATCCCACATAGGGTGACAGTGCAGACAAACGCATGCAGGTGCAGTTGTGTTTCGGACATGACAAGTGGGAGTTCTAGATTATTTGCAAGCTGTCATTTAACACCATTTTCTGTGGCCACATTTAATGTTGTCCGTTAACATGGATACGAATAACTGTAGAAGCCTTATTTATCGCGTTTCGTTTCATTTAGATGATGGATACCAGTGAGATTAAAACTTTCCATGGGGAGAGGGCATTTAGCCACTTCTGAGAGACTGCCTCCATTGGAGAGTAAGAGGGAGGGTGTAACTTAAAAATATGATCAGTTTTACAATTAAAGTGTTGTGTTCAGTGCCTGTAATATTTTACTTGGGTGAATTAGTGGTCAGTCCATGAGACGGTGGGCACACGATTATTTTACAGTGGCTATAGTACAATTAAAAATAAGCAAATACGCGTGGAAGTTCTGTTCTGGAATCAGTATTGAAATTAACTGTTGTGAAACAATGGTCACTTCACGTAATACAACCTGATATAGTTTCGCTTTGGACTGCGTAAACAACAAGCCATTGAGAACCGTGGCGAACTTCAACTATGCCTCAAATGCTGCTGGACGGAATTTGTTCCGCTAATCGGGATTTCACTTATTTTGCACACAAAAGTGTGATTTACAAATAAAGCTCGAACGTGTATCCCTGCTCCTGCAGATTTTTCAGTGATCGAATTCCCTATGAGGGTTTCAAGTACAAATATTATGGAAATGCACAGAAAAAGAGGTAGCTATCAGCACCTTTCAACGCGCACACCATTCCTCACCAAGGTTATCCAACCGACATCAATACAACGGCCACAAAGCGCTCCCTGAGTAGTCGACAGCCTGGTTAACTCAGTGGTCCATTGCAGCATACCTAGGCTGAATGCACAGTGGAAAAGTTTTACAGGCAATTTTGCCTACTGATTTCATTGTCAATAGACAAATGACAATTAGAAACGGTCAGCTGGCACCGGTGATCACTTCACATCTGCCGAATGTCAGAACATTCCGGAAACAGAACGATTATACCCAAATTTTACGGCTATTATTTAAGAAACGTACAAGTAAATGTGCAAACTTTTTTCTGCCCAAGAAGTCTTTAGGTTATTCGATCTACCAGAAAAACAGAGGTATTGGCCGCTGACATCCTCCAGTAGATACCTTAAATCACGTGAATGAGCAAGTTTCGGTTTGCCCGTTTAAATGGAAGTGTTTACCCCCATTGAACCTTTTTCAGGCCTAGGTTTCCTTACAGAACGGCCCGAAATAAACCTGATAAAGTCCCAACAGCTTTTTATATGTGTGCCGAAGCCACTCACGCATCCATAGTCGCAGACACATCTTATTGTTGTTATTGGTTGTTATCGACCACAGTCTACCTTTTAGCCCAGAGATTACCTTCACTGCCAAAATCCTGTTTCTTGGAGGCGCATCATCATAATAAGAGATATCCAACCATTCGACTCTCAGCTGCTGATTTTAAAATTTTTATATCTGTGGAAAGCCACTGCTCTTCAGTAACACCGACTGAGTTCCGTATTAGTTGTCAAAGTACAGTGAATTTTATAAAATATATGCTGTTTTGCAGTGCTGTTATTGGGCTTTGTGAAGTGATTTCGTCGACGGATATTCATGTTCATTATTAAAATCATATTGACTTAATTTGTGTGCAGATTATCTTGACGTTTACTCCACACTACTTAATCGCCAATTTTATCGTGAAACGTCCGGTGACTGGCAAAGCTTCGTTTCTCATCAGCATGTTAACTGTACCCACGGATTAGCAGATCCATATAGTTTTGTGCTTTCTTCCCTTAAACTCTTTTAGTTCTGGTGAAACTTCTTATTTGACCAAAAGATAAAAAAAGTTGCCTTGGATTTCACTCTGATCAAAATAAAATTGCGGCATCTCCGTTATTTTCTCCTATATTTGCGATGGCAAATCAAAGTATAGGAATTCCTGTCATCAAACTGTACTCGTCTTTGAGAGTGCATTAGGTGTTATTGAATAATGGCAATGAATGAACAGAGAGGATTATTTGCACTACGTGGATAACTCAGATAGCAATACGAATCGAATTCATATATTCTCGTAGTTCAAGACCGTATGTAACTACTACAGTGTGTAATATCTTATGGGAAAATGAACTGACGCATGGTTCATAATTAGCTGCTACACGATTGTCAGTAGGAAAAACCTTCAGAAAGGTTAAAAGAACTGGCCGGAGACGAAAAATGTTTCCGTGATTTGCACGTCCTACTTGCAAGAGATGCAACCACAGGTCACCGATATAATGGCTAACGAGAGAGCAGTTTGCCACAACAGGTCCAGGACAGTAATGGACGATGTATCAGGTTGTGTGACCATCAAGCAGATCATTTTTTCACATAGACTGGACTCTCGGAATACGCCGACCAAGATCGGACTATCGTGTCTCCGTTAATGAGGTCGTATCCCATGGTGAAGAAACGGGGGAGCTACAAGAAGTCGTACTTAGATTGTAGAGCGAATGAACGGGAAGTGAAAAATACTATGGAATGCAAAAGCTCATTTGCATTGCATTTCTCTCACGGATGTAAGTAACAGATGATAGATGTATACTGACTATCTTCGCCTTACGATAATTTATATTGTTTTGTCTGAAATCTGAAAACCATATAATGACATTCACATCTGAGTCAGGTACGAAATTCAGCAATTCTCAGAAATTGTGCTCCCAAAATTTCTTACAGAAAGTCTCGATAGTGGAGAAGTATTTCTCGATTTCAAAGTTCCTCGCATAAATCCGTGTAAAAATTTCAATGAAAGGGTTGAGAATTTAAAACCGAGTCCTTCATTACTAAAACAACTACTTATTCGAAAATGCATATCTCTCCGAAACCGAGCGCCTTCGTTTGTGGTGATAATGAACTAACGATTAGGTCACCAAGGCCAACCTTTCTCAGGGCAGTTTTCAATCAGCCGAATAGTTGATAACTCCATATGTTAGAAGAAATAGCTTAACATACCTGCCTGCTGAACAGATAATTGTTACATCAACAGCATCCACAAGGCTATCGCCGCACAATTTTGCGAAAATCGATAAGTTTTAGTACTTCCAAGCCCAATGTGCCTGGCTGTACACTAAAGCTTTGAGACTAAAGGCAATTCTAAAAGCTGGCCACTCAGAACTAGAGTGAAATCAAGATCGTCAGACACAGGTACTTTTATTGATCACCAAGAAATCCAACAATCAGAGAATGCTATTTTCCCCTAGATTGTATACGGATTACCTCATTTGAATATATATATATATATATGCCAAATAACAATATGGGATGTTTTTCATTATCGGTATCTACTAATTGCCTTTGGCAGAAGTTTAAAAATAGACCCTGTCGATGAGAGTAGTGCAGGTGTGACAAGCGATCAAATTGCGAACAGACAAGTCAGGACTCACATTGATAGCGCATGCGGCAGACAAATCTAGGTAAAGACTCAGTTAAGTCACGTGTATTCACAACAATCACAGTGAACTCACGGTGCGGATATATTTTATATGTTCAAAATGCACAGTCCTCCGAATAACTGGGTTTGTATAAATTGTAACTTAGGTTTAGGGGATAATCTCTAACATTAAGGCAGCTGCAGCTCACTAGATAATCGGCCCTCAAAGGTTTCATCCACTGGTAACTGGTCATTTACAGAAGGTTAGTTGACAATAGAGTAGTTTAATCGATATTCTCAGGTACCTCATAAAAGTGATAGTTCCGGATAGTCTACGCAAGAAGGTTACTGGCGTGTGGTCGCCGGTATCGTAGCACCTCTGCTTGCGTTAATTTGGAAAACTAAATAAATAATACTGAGCTTAGGTGTAGACTTCTGAGAGCTCAGTCTTTATAGTTTGCAACGAATTTAAATAAGCTGGCATGATTAGAGCCGACGGTACTGTTAAGGTCGGCAGCTCTCGAATCGAGTTGTCGATTGGCTGAAAAGAATGTGTTAAGTAGAGGGTTGAAAAGTTATATTGGTTACTCAACCATCAATAAAAACATAGACGGTTAACATCGATCACTAAACCACATGGTTAAGAGTATCACTAGGATTGGAAGAAACAGGGAAATAAAACTGTTACCAGTCCATTTTGACATCCCCATTATCTCACATCGGATCACTTCATAGTGTTATCCAAAAATTTCCTGTCGATTGGGCCGGAGACAGTGTTGAGATAGTAAAATTAGACCATATTCAACACACTTCTTGTTCTGGATGCATTTCCCTATTTCATTGTCAACCGATGAATCTGACCACCTAATATCCGAGATAATAGGTGATTCTGTCAATTAAGAAGTTGCACTTCGGTCAGACCTACATAAATTGCTCTGTTCTTCAAGATTACCGACATCAGTAAATTAGTACAAACGAAAAACAACAATAATAATTATCCAGTGACCATAAACAGTTATCAGCTCAGGCAGAAAATCAGTTTTTTATTAAACACAGAGTGAAATAGGTTATGGAAATTATTTATCATACAATCATCAAGAGAGAAAACAAGCCTGGGATGGGTTAGCTCAGTGGGATTTTATTGAATAATGAAAGGTCACCATACAATGATTAGCAATTGCCAAAAATGTTCCTTCCGTCAAATGTGAAACATGTTGCACTATGACTTCTTTGAGTTGGATTGAAGATAGCCAGACTTACGTGTGGCAGTGGTATATTTCTTTGCACTTCCATATGATGAAGGTAATTTCCGTGGTACAAATTTCCAGCACCATCCATGTGAACTGGATCCAGAATGGATTTTCAGCGTGTGCGTTCAAAGCATTATTCGAATGTGATAGAAGCACACCGAAAACTTTGCAATTAGCCACAATAGGTAAAAGGCTGGGATATAAAAACACGGTACAGACTGATGCTAATCCATTCTCGTTCTGTGATAGCTCATGTGTAGCTTTCTCCGGCACTGCTGCAGCTCGAAGAATTCATGCGCAGTTAAGATAACTCCCTCGTGCTGCGGCTATATCTACCGAAACTGGGAACAAACAAGTTAAGGCGAATAGATTTCTCCGCAGAATTTGTTCACGGTTTCACAGAGTGCCCATGTAACTGGCAGTGGGTCCCGGAGTCGTCATTTTAAAATCAAAACAGCACAGGAAAATGGAGAAAAATCATCCGAATATAATGCACTTAGTGGGTCAGAGAATTCTGCATCAGCAGTTGTTCGAACTCTGCAAAAAGGTTGCTTGTGTCAATGTATCACTTGTTCTCGCATGAATGGCGATACGAGCGTGTCACAAGCATGATTTTTACATACTTGTGGTGAATAAAAAGGGTGCACGGTTAAACACTTTGAACAATATTAACTACGTGCCTCAGAACTCACGATGAGAGATGCATTTTCTGAATTAGATGTACGGAGCCAAACTCCAATATTCCCACACAAGTTCATAACTGCTGCACATTCTGTGTTGTATTCCTGCACCACTCTCGTTAAGCTTTATTAAAAGCATTTATTTTGATTAAACAATCTTATTCTGTCCGGGAACCACTAGTATAATAACACTCATTTTCACTATCTTATATTTTAAGATCATTTTTGACTGGCCATTAAGAAACCATGGAAGCGAAGCACAGCAGTTTCATCTCTTTTAAGTAACATCATTGGAAGAGCATGTCCACTGCTCCCGAACTGGTACGAACAATTTAAACTCAAGCGCCTTGTCTGTTACGTTATCGGAGAGCCTCTTAGCGGTTTGTTAAACTTCATCACATGAATTTGTATCTATCCTTCAAGAGCTTACACGACTACGGACCGCTGATGCACAGGAATCTTGCCCTACTGAGGGGTAACTTTGCAAAGAGCCTTACTACAACGAAGGCTTTGAACATAACCTACATTGCCTGGCTACTTGGTATGCGTTAGCAGTTACCAATTGGGGGCGATGGGTATGCATTTCTAATGATTCCTAACAGGCGTGAAATAACTGTACAAGTGCTTTAGTGGTTTCTTAATGGCCAGATGAATGTTGATATCACATGGTGAATAATATCGTGGAATTTACCGTTGTCGAAGAAGTGCACGGTATGCTTACACATTGCGTCAGTGGGTTGCAAACTTCACATTCATGACGCTTCCGTTTGCACTGCACACTGTTCAAAAATGTCGACTCCTTCCAAACCAGATTGTGACGAGCAAAAGCAGCCCAGAAGCTGCCAATTCACTGGAAATGTTCAAGTGTGAGCCAACTGATTAGACAAATAACGCTGCCTTGTACAATCGTTTTTCCAGTAGGTGCTATGCTGGGATGTGTATTTCACATAGATCTCATCCTCTTACGCGAAACCGAAGAAAGTTCGAAAAATCATGATAATCGATTACTTACACTAAGCGATACAACTTTGACTGACAGAAATGCCGAACAAAACAGTAGAAACTAAAGAAGCACATCAAAAAATCACACTTTTATTCGAAACGTTCAAAATATGAAAGCAGTTTGCATGTTACAACCCGAAGTTTCGGTCACCGAAGGTACTTTTCTTCACAGCAGGTTTAGAGTGCTTTCGATGTAACGCGAAATACTTTAGATTTCTATACGTTAAATGTTATTGCACTTTTCCACTCATCTGATGATTTCCGCATATCATTTCTACACTGCTGCACTTTATTCGGTATAGTCATGAAACTGGTAGGAAAACTGCAAAACGAAACAACCAACTGAAACGAAGCGCAACTAAACTATTAAAAGCGGCGGCCAATCGAGTTTTATTTCCATATTTTTCTTTCCGAAACCCCTATACAGTTTTGTCTGCGCGGAATACCCTTGATTCGATTTGGGTAGATTCATTGGATAGTTTTCAAATGCCTATCAAAAATATTTCATATAATCCATTTCTACATAAGAGAGAAACATTAGGCATTTTTGAGTTGGTTCTTAAATCATTTTTTCAAATAGATCTGTTAAATTTAACCGTCTAATTTTCTGTGGACATAAGCCGGGTGAGTATCCGTCTAATGCGACATTTCGGAAAATGTTTTACATAGTTTAGCTATCAGTTTGCAGTCAGATATCGATTGCAGCGATCGGCCCATATGAAGGCAACACAACAGCCGGTTGGACGTGTACAAAAGTAGTATTGCACGCCAGAACAGGCAATCACGTGGTCAGTGGGTCTATGCAGCGCCGCATGCCTTCGTGTCGATTTTCGATCCTCGTGCATTGATCCTGCTGTTGGTCTAGTTACGAGACATATAAAAGAAAGTTTATTTATATTTCAAAGGAAGCTGAATATATCTCAACATAATCGCAGACAGCTTGATGCCTTACTAGTTATCAAAAACGGGTAATAATATACATCATTTTTTTAACCTGGTAAACAGATGAGTAACCAAAAAAGCATCCGTTTTTTTTAAATTTTTGTAGGCTTGTCAAAATAAACATAATATACTGGATAAGTGAAGTAAATTTACCAAAATCGATTGGTAAGGTAGTGTCCAATCGAAAGGCATTATTAACGAGTAGTCACTCTCTTTGGACGGATGCATTGTCTAGGCCTTGATTTGAGTTTTCTCACCAAAAATCCTCTGAAAAATATGAACGACTTAACAAAGCGATTATACTTTTTTTCGATTCAACCAAGGATTTTGCCTCAGGATAGGACTCAGTGAAATTACAGCGTTGGCTTCTAATCCATTCTTGAACTGAAGGGTTCCAAGCCCATCAGTATGATCCGGGATGGGTGTCGCATGATCTGATTTGGCTGGTTACCCTGAAAACCTTCAGAAATGCTCCCAAATGATTGTGACTCAAACCGTTTATGTTGAAGAGGTCCTATTCACTGTCTTCTCGTGAATGTTCCTTTCAAAGTGTGGATATGAAGACCAATTTTCAATGCCCTCCATCTAGTTGACTCATATTTGATAGTCCTTCTAAGGGAAAGGCTAACTTTTGAGCGCAAAACAATCACAAGCGACGTGTGAAGTATAGCATTACGCTCGTCGACATTTGTGACAGAGTTGTGCTTGGCAGCCAGAAAGCGAATCTCTATCGAAAAGGCTTATAAATTGATCTATGGTCACTGGCTCCCAGGTAGGTGTGAGACCCTTAGATACTCCTTCTCCTTTGTAGGTTGAACCTCTTGGTCGAAGGCTCCAGATAAGACCCTTAAATCGATCCCCAACTGTGCCGTGAGCAAATGCTGAAACACTCTTGGATTATAGCTTACTCGCTTCTCTGCTGTCGTCGTCTTAGCGATTTCATTCATGCTCCCTCCAACTGCACTCCAAAGACTCTTTGAACGTATTGATCATTTGTCATGTAAACACCCTAAATTACTCTATTTTGGACAGAATGTGTGCCCACTTCAGCCTCTACTAACGGACTTACCACTGATTCAATCTAGTTCAAAATATCCAGCTGCTGGGGAACCCCACCCAACGCTCGCATTCATAGTACCCAACGTGAGTGGGCTGTTGCAGATTAGACAATAAAAATGGATAGTATAGGCACGCGCCTCCAAGACCTTAGATCTGCCTACCGCCTGACCTCTTCTTCGAACTACAATTGCTGGTTCCACTTGGAAGGTCTGCATTGATTGGCTAACGGTTACCATGACAATGGAGTTGGTTGCTTAATCTGTGTGCAGACCATCAACTGATCCAGTGCAGAAAGAATTTGCATTACTCTAGACGCCCTACCCCCTCCCCTCGAATTCAGCTTGGATCTAGTCTCGAAACGACCATACTGTTGTTAAGTAATACTGTGCAATCGCCATCCAAGATTTCCAGTCTTTATGAGCTACTTATCCTGAGTCTTTCCAAGTTGGCGAGTGTAACAGCATGCATACTTTTTAAGGATAGACCCTGAAGGCTATTACCCAAATGTGTATTGTTGAAACGGATGAACCCTCAATGCAGGCTAGCTGTTAACAGATACTATCGACATAACGAACCCCTATGTGACCAGATGTTGGACTTCATTGGCAGCGTCTCTAGCAAGTAATACCACCTCCGAGTCAGTCTGGTTGCAGTCCTGCTCCCCTAGCCTATGTTGCCAAAAAACACAGAACTCTCCAACATTCTTACATTTGCCTTATCGTCGGAAAGACAACCCCACTGAAATTTAATCCGACGGTTATCGAGTCTAGACTAGGGGGCCAATTTATGCGAAGACTTAAAAACCTGATAATCCAGCCGTTGTGTCCAAATAGGAGCTGTTTCACTCAACTGTTTTATCTCGTTTCATAAGGTCCGGAGTCCAAATGTCTTATCAAAATGGTTCGCAAACTGGGCAGTTCGCTAACCTTCGACTTGAGCACACTTTTGAAACTATGAACAAACAGCTTCGCGATATAATTCAACCGGCTTACAATGGTATTGCCTGTCTTGACGAAGTACTGAAACTTACTTTGTCTTGTCACCACCCACCCACCTGCCGAACCGAATTTGTTTGGTGGTTTGGTTACTGTGGTGCCCGGTAGCGTAATAACTACGGCGTTCGACTGAGAAATGTTCGTTCTGGGTTCGCGTCCTATTTCGGGCGCGGTTTGTTGGGTCGGCGGTGGCCAGACGGATAAGGTCGTAACGTTCGGACGTGAAGGTCGCAGGTTCGATTCCTTCTACTGCCAGTCAATTTTCCCACTTGGCAGCCCTCTGCTGGCCGCGGCCCCCCTCCTGAAAATTGATGTTCATTTTTGTTTCATTAATAAAAAGAAGTAAAAGATAAAAGATAGAAAATCTGCGAGCCCTGATGACCTTTCCGTAAACCCTTTCAAACACTGAAGCTGTAGTCATTCGAAAGCTGGTAGCCGTATTAGCCGAACAATGGGATGAAGGAGAGAGCCCCAGCCTCCGTGACTATGCTGTCACCGCATGGGACTGAACGCATCAAGTTTTGGCATGTGATTTGTCCCATTTCTAAGGGCAACCTTCTGCTCCGGAATGGGCAGGAACCTGCGCTCGTGATTAACGCTGCTATTGATAGAATGCAAAAAAATGAACTGCTTCGTCTGACATGGCATTCCTGTTGGATCGATCACAACCCGACCCGCAAGGTCACGGCTTCACTTTAGCATTCTAAGACATCTCTAGCGCCGCCAACACGTCAGTCTGTTTCCGAACTACGGAATTTATTATGCCGCCTAATTTATAATTTTGTTGTATGAATGTAAATGAAAGCGTCCTTATGGGAAGGATATTCAACGGCTATCAACATTAGGGAATCACTCTCTATGGAATATTGCCGGTGTGTAACGGTGGTTTAACTCTGGCTGCGCTGAGGTTGGACATCGATTATTGAGGGCGGCCCTCCTCTGTCTTAGGATCCTCGCACCACCACGTCGACTAAGATGGCTCGGCTATACGCTGTGAATGTCAGTCCAAGGCCAATATCACAGTAAACTATTCACGGACACTAGAGTTGACTGAAAGGAATACCGCGCTGGACAACCAATGACGATTGACAGTCCAAATGCTAGCAGTTGCCTGCTTACGGTTCTCTGGCTTCAACCGAAATAAGACAAGTGCTGGAGGTCGGAAGACGGCTGGTCATTGAGAAGCAATAGCATCCCAAATTTCTGGACGCAAATTGAGCAATTCCTCCAGATTTGCTGACAAATTAGGTCGTTTAACAATAGTGGCACATTTATAGTCTCTCACGTTAAGATCCTATTGTTCACTGATGTTCCTCAGAAAGTGACCATTGTGTTGCATTGCAGTTTAGTACAAAGAATTTCGCGGACAGAAGTGTCACCTTCCACTCAAAAATACCATTGAAAAAGCTTACATTGATCATCTTCTAGAAGGTAGAAAATAGATAATAGGGGAAAAGCTGGTCTCGTGAGTGATTGAGGCATTTGTGATAGGTTGCTCAGGAAGTCGGCTTAAACACGATCCCGGTTTATCAGTATGCATACTAAATGCGAGAGTTCTTATAGATACAGATTCGGCGCAGTGTGGGGCGGAAAGTGGATCGAGCCGAAATGAGAACCACCATTTGATTGGTCATTGTGCAGAGGATGAGTGCAGTCTGAAAGTATCTTGTGAGAAATTTTTCCACTGTGGATAGGCGCTGGTTATACATTTCAGCGGACGGTTCGACTAGTGGTAAGAAACACAAATAATAGTTGACAGTTCCCGGTGGAAAACCGGCGGACAGAATCGAATGCAGACAAACAGTCTAAGAAGGCACAATGTACGAACTTCATGGGCACATCTAAGGGAGATGATAGCGTCCAAAGAGGACCCGTTGAGCTATTAGGCAAATTAAAATGGAAAGCCACATTGATTCGCAGAAGGTCTCAGGCGCTTAACTGTGACAAGCTCCGTCGCTCTGATACGGGATGACATGGAAGCGTTTGCTACTGCAGCAGGATTGACAGATTTTGGGATAGGAACAATAGTGCTGTGTCTTCATCAGTCCGGAATAATAAGAAAACAAGCTTAATAATGTGCTATTTAGAGGAATGCATGCATCGGTCACAGTCATAGCACTGTGCCTGGGAATAGATCAAGATGGAATATCATGACCTACTTCTGCAATAATTCTATTAGTAGAGTATATTTCAGGCCTCAGTAGCAGCAGATAACGATCACTCATAACGTAGTCGAGCGTAATTTCAGACGTAACAATTCAGAGTAGTTGGCAATAACTCCAACTAAATTGTAGTCTTCTTTAGCAGGAGAAACTTATAAGTTTGTCAGATCAAGCGTGATCAGTGGTAGAGTGAACGCATGATTGAAATCAGCCACAACGTTATGTGAAGTAACCTCAATAAGTGAAACAGTGAATACTTGAAGGGAATAAAAGTGAAGATATCTTATTTTACTTTAACGAATACCATTAATAGGTCCGTTATAGTTGCACTGCTATAACAAGAAAACCTGGAGGGATACTCAGTTACCAGGCAGTCAATTCCGTTCAGAGTATGTATAAATATCCTCAGACTTGCTAGGCTAGATACAATGGATACATGTTGCCGTTCCGCCTTGCCTGTGCGATTTGAAATCACTGATCCGTACAACTGAGTCCTTAAAGTCCGGGTTTTGTCACTGTTTTTTATGGGGATCGCAAAAGTATAAACATGAATATGTGATTGGAGTACGATGGCCAGGTCGGACAATTTCGTCATTGGGAAACGGATGTTTGTGCTGAACAACGTGAGAGTGCATATCTTACCAGAAAGAGCACATTTACGAGCTACCTGTGAGCCGGCAAGTGCTTCTTCAGAATGGAATAGAAGAATTGTGAGGTGTAACTGTCCCTAACCCCAACTGAGGTTGGACTCCACTCGGAATATTAAACAGAAATGTCTCCGATTGGGCGAACAAAGAAACTCGTGCAGTCAAATTTCCACAAGAAAAGCAAGGAGCCTCATCCGACGATGTCAGAATCCCAGCTAAATAACTAGAATATATGTTGACGCCACGAAGCCGGGACTTCCAGTGAAATATCAATGAACATAAATGCAAACAAGTTCACGGCATCGCTACAGGGAGATCTCTTGGTCCAACGTGAACGGACACTTTCGTGAGCCAGTTAAAATCCTCCAAATTAGACTAAAGTACATGCACGATATGCAGCTTCATCAGATCCTAAATCACATTAAACCGCGTCACCCTGATAGTCCTTTCATTTTGAAACTTGCAATAGCTAATTTCCTGAATTTCGAAATGGGCTGTTTCCCTCTTGGAACACTACTATGACCCTTATCCCGAGAATCCGCATGAAATGCATGGTGTCTTTGTCTTCTTCGTTTGTGTCAATTATAAACAGTTCGGTGAGGATTCTATTTATAGGAGCACGTCATATCTGTTCCAGCGAGATGTTAGCGTTGGAACTCAAAAGTACGCAGTCTGTAACAAATGAAAATGCCTCTATCCATTTTAGGCGACATAACTGTCAAAAGAATGAAACGCAGGACCGAGCATATCACACAAGACAAGAGCACGTTTCTGCGAACCAACTCTGCGTAAGCCTGTCATTCAAGTAATCTCGAACGATGAATTCATTTTTCAATGTAGATGCGGTAGATAATATGTATGAAGGGCTCAAAGTAAACAATCCTGCGACGTCTCAGAACATGCCAAAATCACTTTTCAATAAATGGGAAAATAACGTCGACCAGTCCAACCGTTGACGCCTGCCTGACTGCAGCTTCCCAAAATTAACAGAACTGCCATCGACCATGCGGGTTTCGGAGGCCTCAGCCATTCTTCATTCTATACCAGATCTGTGCAAGTAGTTTGATTTTGTGGTTGGTTTTGCACTGCCTTGGCAAGACTATCCAGAGATGTTTGACATTTGGCTCGTGCAGCCTTCTTTCTTATTGTTCTTCATTATTTCCATCCACTGGCATGTCGGTAAGACTATCCGGTAAAGTGATTATAAACAAACAACCGACCGGGTTGACGAGAAATGGCTGATTTTAAGCTATCCCCAAAAAATATCGCGGTTTCTCGTTCGCCACAAAGTATTACGGCGAGTGGGTGCATTAATTTTCTTCTTTTAACTGCATTTTAATAAACGCATTTTCAATTCTACCTGCTGCATCTTCAACAACTTACCGTGCAGCTTTAAACTTGTGTGAAATTAAATTTGACAAAACATCACCTCAAATCTCCAATTCCTACCGTCTGGGTGTTCCGCGCCTCCCAGCAACAAACCGTTAGCCTTACACTGATGGAATTTGAAGTCGGTAATATGTATTATGGAGCAATCTTCTGTTTTCATGTACGATTGCCTAAATGTATTCTTTCCCCTATCTGTGATCGCGTACCTATATTGCTAAGTCAAAAGTCCATCACGGCTAAGATTTTCTCTGCATACGTTGCGCAACCAGCAGGGTTCGAAAGAATTCCATCTGATAACCAATG
Organism: Fasciolopsis buskii; assembly: GCA_008360955.1. Taxonomy (NCBI): domain Eukaryota; kingdom Metazoa; phylum Platyhelminthes; class Trematoda; order Plagiorchiida; family Fasciolidae; genus Fasciolopsis; species Fasciolopsis buskii. The sequence continues at coordinate 16,919 of LUCM01007842.1, read as the reverse complement.
GATCGGCTATTTCGTCAGGAACGCTTTGAAGCCAAACTCAAAAGGCCATGTGAAGCTGAACTACGGTCACACTACCACGAAACGCTCACAACCTGCATCTCCATCATTAAGGTACTAAGTCTCAATAAAAGAAAACTCATTTTCTTTTCTTCGTCCATTTATCATCCAGTGGCCAAATGTTGCATTGTGGATGAGGCCATAGGAAAACTGAAATCTGTCCACGTGAAGTCGAAGAATGAGAAAGTCTCTGCTGTCGTCTGCCTACAAAAAACACCAACCACTCAATCACGTGAACAATCCCATAAGAAAATAAGCTCTCTCAACACAAAGAAAATTTACCGCAGTCTGCCACGATAAACATTGCGACCATCAAACCCGAAGTGCATTTGTCACAGGGCCATTTTTAACTAATTGGTCAAAGGCTTTATGTAATAATAGCCAGCAAACACAAAGTAAACGGGATCCCCATGTTAACACGAAATACACAGTACCATCGTTTAGCGATGAACAAAAACACAACAGTTATTTACCGCTGTTCCGAACCACGGTTACCTGTTTCCAAAAAAGGAATATCTAACAGGAACAGGGAATAGATCGATACAGGTGGGGAAAGATAAGAATGCCAAAATAGCCAACATACGAAACACAGTCTAACTGCACGAACGCACTCTTTCAATCATTCTCATTCAATAGAACATGACAATAGAGGGGGGTTACACAAACGGATAGATACGGCTTCGGCTGTGTTCAAGATGCGACACTTGACAGTTCTTGATTGTCCGAACATGACAACACGATCACCGCTGTTCACGGTTCACTGCCATATCCTTCAGCGTCACCAGCTAGCTAGGTGACGAGTCTTTCGGACCCCAACCACGAAGACGTGAGATACCTACTTTTACCTATGTTTGCCACGCATTTTCTCATCCCGCGTTGCCACGTCCTCTGTTGACCTCCAGGTGACTTCTTCCATTCCTTGGGGGGAACATAAAATAGAGCACCGTACGGTAGACGTTTTCGCCACACGCAACACATGACGCAACTACACAGACTACTAAGTTTCACGTGCTCAGACAAGGTCATCTCGAAATTGGCACGCAACACCAGCTTCCTCATCTCCACATTACTCACCAGTACACTACACCCAATCCTAGCGAAACTAAGCAGAGATCGGTGATGGAAAACCTCTGACTGACGAACATCGCCAACACGCATAGTCCATGTCTCGCAATCAAACAATAGAGTTGAGCGCACTGCGGCGCAGCACATACGATCACTGAGCTTCAGTGAAATATCAGGTCTCCGCTACAAGAGCTACAGTCCAGCGTAAGCCGATCGAGCCTTCGATATACGCATATTTGCCTGCAATGCCGAGCGACAATCGTTCGACACGTAACTACCAAAGTAAGTGAAAAGGCACTTATTCGTTAGTTCCTCTCCGCTCAGAACCAAGTTCGGCACTGCTTTGGTCCAGTGCTGCAACAGAACTTTGCAATTTGAAAGTGCAAAGCACATGCCAAACCGAGCTACAGACCTCGAGAGTCTGTTCGGTGCACGTGCATGATCCGCGGATTCGAACAGACACAACGTCATCTGTGTAATCCAAGTCACATAGCTCCCCTCCATTTCCCAGTTCGATTCCTATATCCCGGGGACTTCCTAAAGCATCTCCCATCACTTCGTCCAAGGCGAAGCTGAAAAGGAATGAAGAGATGGGACACCCTTGTCGAACGCCACCAGGCTAGTCGTTTCGAATCAACCGTTTATCCGCACGCAACCATAGGTGTGCAAATACAATGCTCGCAACGGGTTTACGAACTTTGCTGGTATACCGTTTCGGTGGAGAGCACTGAATACTGCTGGTCGATCCACTCAGTCAAACACGCCTTTCAAATCCAGAAAGACTACGATCGTAGGGCGGCGGTGTGCTTGCGTGGCACGGTTCCAGTAACTGCCCGAGAGTGAATATCTGGTCGATGCAGCCTCGAATTGGACAAAATCCAGCCTGCCGTTCGCGGATGTTACTCTCGCGAACACGTGTCAAACGACGCAGCATTATCGAAGTTAACACCATAGAAATTATCGGAATCAAACTAATCCCACGATGATTGCTACAGTCACTCTGTGCCCTTCTTGAAGATGGGTACAATCAGTAACTCACTCCACGATAACGGAATACGCTCCTCGTTCCAAATATCATGAGGCAAGGAGATAAGGTATTTCATCAGCACTTCTCCACCCAATTTGAAAAGAACTGGGGGAAGGTCGTCGGGAACGGCTACATTTTCCCTCTTCAAAAGTCCAATATTCGACTTCACTTCCAATTCGGTTGGAGGATCAAGTGACACCGACCAAGGATTCACAGCTCCAAACCTGAGACTAAATACTTGAGCGTGTGGCCAGCTAAACTGATCCTTGAAATGCTCTACCCAACGGTCCAGCCTTTGCTGTCTACCATGGATGAGCTCTCCATTCCTATCACACACGACTTCACTAACCGAAGTTCCCCGTCCACCGCTGTCGCGTGTAAGCTTAAGCAGTCTTTGATTGTTACATCAAGCGAACGCTTCCTCCATCTCTTCGGCTACCTTAACCCACCAATTTTCGCGATCATTCTTAAGTCTGCAACTGTCGACGCATCTTGTTCACGTCCTTGCATTTAGGGAGCCGGTGCTTTTGCTCCACTAGGCTTAGCTATCTATGTGATATCCAGTGTCTTTGATGAACACTAGGTCGAGGACCATAGACACAGGCAACACCTGTTGCCAAGTGCATCACATGCTTGATTTCGTCCTGGTGCTCGTCGAAGTTCTTTGTTCATCGGACGGTTTTTTTACAGCTGTTGCGAAGAGCCGAATCAGGCTGATGTTCAACGGCCGGTGGGACTTTTTGTCTGCTTGTATATATGCGATGAGACCCGACAAACCGCGATACTTGCAATGCCACTTGAATTCCGATCCATTTACTTAACTATTTATCCCCCTGATACACTTCATTCAGAGCCAAAATTTACTGAAATAATTGCTGCAACATCTAGCAATTTATTTCACATAAGATTTCCGAACAAGCGGTTAAAATATCCGGCCGGATAAGCTACGTGTATTTCGTATAGAAGGAACGGTTATTTTCAGTTTTACGACCAAATCCAAGATCAGCTGCACCGTGGCAACTTTATTATCTGTCATATCATTTATCTTTGCGACCTCCTTTGATTAGATTTTTAAAGGCAATGGTACAATCACTAATCAATGGTTTGTCGATAAAGGGCCTCGTTGAAACTGTTGTTGCCGAGTTTGGTTGATCCATGCACACACTGAAGCGCAAGACACAAGCACTAGCGGCACACGATAGCACAGGAGCACACAGCCTGTGGTTTAGTAGGGCATGAACACACACAGAGGTTGGATACACAAAAGTTCGAGCTCAAGACTCAAGGCCCGCAGTCGCACAACGAATGGGACGGAACTGCTGTCCCCTTGGATGAACAACCGCACGGAAAAGTAAGCGGCGCGAAATACGAACAGCTAGCCCAGCTCGCTAGCGGAAGAGAGAAGACGAACACAGAGTACTGCCGCGCGTTTATTGGTGACCCACCAATACAAGTCAGAATTCAAGTGAGCTCTATCGTTTATATAGTTTTGTTGGGTGGTCTTGGTCGATATGTGGGATAAACAATTACAGAACGAGTTTTTTACGAATCTTTTCGCGGACGTTTAAAAATATTGAACCGCGCAATATTTGAAATAACGCCAATTTCGAAATACTGAGAAAAGGGTATGTTCTTTTGGAAAATTAATGGCAGAATTAAAATCTGCGGCGCTAAAAACCCTAGAATGGCCACCGACCGTAACAGAAACAGACAGCTGTGAAGGTGATTTATTTACTAAACTTGCTGCAAAACAACACCTCAATGATCTCAACCCATTTAAATTCCGTTACTCGTGGCCGCTTCTGCACTACTATGCACTATGAACTATTCAAACTCCTCTTAGATTACGCATATGCGATTTCCATTCCTGGTTTGGGCAACTGGTCTAACGCAGAATACGAGAAGGATGTTGCAGTGGTGAATGAAGACCCCAGTAAACCGCAAGTTCTTTTAGATTGCCTGAACGATAACGTAGGTATGTTTGGGATGCGTTTTACGTCTTCGAAGTGCGAAATACTGTTGCAAGACTGGTTTGGCGCAAAGCCGAACTTGGTTCTTGCAGGAGAACAACTGGATGAGGTGAGTAAATTCAGTTACTTGGGTAGATGAACCTCATCTGGTGGTCGTTCATCAGAATTGTGTTCGCTCATACAGAAGGGCCAATTGACATCCAACAATTTGAGGCCTCCTTGGAGTCAGCATAATATCCGGTTATCGATCAAAGGTCGCAGAAACACGGCGGCAGTGAGGTCAATATTGTTCTGCGGCTCTAAAAAAAATAGCCGTTGAGAGCAGATGCGCGAAGACTCTCGGTGTTTTTCTCGTGTCATTAGTAGAATATGATGTCAGAATTTTGTGAGTAGACGTAGGGTACTAGAGCCCATTTTTTGAAACAGGCAATGAGCCAAAATAAGTTACGGTGGTTGGGACATGTTTTGCGCATGCCCACAAAAGTCTTGCCTCATTGTGCGTTGTTCTGCAAGGCAGGAAATGAATGGAATATGGTTCGGGACAACCAGTCGGTGATATGGGCAATCAGTATGAAAGCTATGACAAGGGGGCTGGGTCGCGTAGGTGCAGTTGGACTACCGGGTTGAGGCCCAAGAGACCCTTACTTATCAATGATTGGAGACAATGGGCAATATGACTGCGTGCTGCAGACAGTGGTGTCCTTTCATGCGAAACCTTTTTTCTTCTGCATAGATTCTCAACTAACAATTTCGCAGTTCACTTTTCACTATTTTTTCTATTTGAGCATATGGAGATATGAGATAGGAGCCAAAACCAGATCAAGTTAGCGCAAGGTTAACGGCTGTACAAACTAAACAGAACTGAACTTGTTAAGTCAGAGTTCGAACGCAACTATGATTTCTTTTATTGAGTGTGTCACGCACGAATGTAGTGGGATGGGTATGCCCCATGGTCTTTAGGACTTATCACATCGTCAGAGTAGCGGGAAACTGACTTCGGCACTTGTAGTGGCATAGAACCATATAAGGTCCCAATAATTCCCGCGTGAAAACGAGCTGGGTGAAAGCGATTTATAGCCCGCCACCAGAGAAATGGATTCCCCCCACCTAGAGGAAAAGTTACCAGCTTTGTACACCAGAACACTTATAACTGTCAAAATCACCGTACCATCCCTAATTAATAACTTTAATCCTAACTACAAATCCATAACCACAAAATCCCCAAGTCATTCTCTTGCTGATTCCAATTTTATTCAGTGAGTCTGATTAGCTACTCACGGTAAAGTCCGTGAAGCTTTAGAGTCCCCTCAGGGTGCCCAAATATTGGTCACCGCGAGCGAAAACCATGGGAAACGTACAGCGATGGACTATAGCCCGATGAACAATAGTTATAAGTACACTGATGCCTATATGTTACCCCGGCAGCGCGTTCGTTCTTCATAGTCCATATAATCCCTTAAAGAGGGGAGAAAAAGCACAAACAGTTTTCGATTGTAGTGGCGAATTGTACCAATTCTGTGGCATTCTGTTTGGAGCAACAAACGGAGTGGCTTGTTTTTCAAACACAATCAGTAACATTATAAAGGATGCATCAATTGTGCACTGTCTATCACAAAGGCTAATGGAGCGCTATCAAAAACTGTGGAGTTAAGAGATGTCCCGAAGAAACGCAATAAAATTCAACTAGGAGAAATCCGTTAAGGATAATAACAAATTCTGCCTAGTGAGGCAAGAAATTTCCCGATTGGTGGCGAAATCACTGTCGGAGCGCATTCCAGCTTTGAGATAGCTTCTCCGTCCAAGAGTGGCAACAAAATTAGATAATTGTGCTACCTCGATGAGTCATTGGTCTGTTGATACGTCCGATTTGGTGCACAATACTACAGGTCCACCACTAGATACTGGCATTCGAGAAAATAAAAGCCTGAAGAACTAACTGGAATTAGCAGCACCAACGTGATCAAATACGGCAGCCCGGAAACCGTGGAACCGAAACATCCGATATCACCATCCCGTCTCAAACAGTCAGGATGACGGTTATGTTGACATTTCGTTGAGAATGAGGAAACAAGACAACAGCTCCATACGATATGAAGTCTGCATTTCCCCGTGACGCGACAGGCCACACAAGAAGGCTTATCTCAAGCCCAACATTCAATCATTTGGTAAGGACACAACGGGGTTGTTTTGAACAGAGAACTCAATCGGAAAAACCGAGTACAACGGTGATTAAGCCATGCAGACACGATCCTAGTCAGCCACCCCCGAGGCTCTGCGGACAAGTTGTTGATAACTAATCGTTCTCCTGCTTCGCGGCTGAACTCTAGCAGTACCCGTCTTCTATCTCCTGAGTTACACTTCCACAAAGAATTCCATAATTCAAAGATCGACTCATCGGAAAATAGGAACCCTACTCTTTATGGTTTCGAGTGGGATGGCCAGTTATAATTAGCCCACTGACCACAGCCATTTTGGACTAAGGGTCCACTGACTTATGGGTCAGATTTCAGTTAAAGGTTCTGGCAAGAGATCTCAAAGATAAACTTCTGCAGTTTGGATAGCTGTGAAGTATAGCAAGCATAAGTCCCTAACACATTTTACATAGGAGGCCTTACGGACGCTCACTTTCCCTGACTTAGGACGATGCTACGAAAACTGCAGTCCGATAGATATCTGATGGTACCATGGTAGAGAATTAGGAACTACTTTGGATGCAACACTAAAACTGAAGCGCTCACTACACTTCGCAGTGTTCACCATTCGAACACCAGAGCAAAAGGCACCATCGTCATTCAAACTGAAAATGCAGGGCCAACCTGTCTACTTCACCGATCGACTGTGCGGACAAGGGAGCGAGACAGAGAATAGTCCGACTGTTCAGATGGCCTATTGAAACGTTTTTTCCGACATAAAGTCCTTACACGATAGCCAATGTTCATGGTTCCCCGTCGCTTCTCCCAAAGTTTTCACTCTGTTGCTGACGGATCGTAAAAATTTCAAACTCCAGGATATGAGGCAATTAATTTGCCTAATTTTCCTGTACATCTCATTTCAAGTGCCACGTAACCTATCCAAAGCCACACGGAACGCTGCAGTCCGTGGGATGAACGCAAAATAAAGCACGTCACGGCAGACTGCCAAAAGGAGACCCTATCAAAACGAGACTACTCCTTGATGTGGTGTAACGGCTTGCGTGCCTCTATGATCCAGCGAGCTATGTAGGGATGCTTATCTCAAGCGGAAGACCCAATCATGCATAGAAAGTCAATGGGTAGAGCCCTTACGAAGTAGTCTCCTGGTCCTCTAAGTCGGGGGTTGATCTGAGTTAGCAGCTCAGTCGGAGAAACGAGTGGAAGAATAACTGACCCAAGTAGGTGGGCTTCCACTCAGCTATGCCCCGCTGCCTTGCGGTCAGGTTCTTGTCAGAACCAAAGGCTTTGGTTGAGAACCCCAATCGTTCTCCTGCTCAGTGGCTGGACTCCCTAGCAGCACCCGTCCATCAAACCCCATGAGTTACACGCCTACAAATAATTCTATACTGCATCGGTCGTCGCGTAGGATAATCAAGACCACGCTTCCCATCGCATCGAACGCAAGTGGGGTGGGTAGTGATAAGTATGCTACTGCTCAGAATTCCCTCTCTTTTATTT
>LUCM01007839.1:167138-179038 GCA_008360955.1 Fasciolopsis buskii | reverse complement strand
CTTCCTGCTTCTATGTATATATATATATATATATATATATATAAAATCATATTTATAAGGGATTCGAAAAACATAGAAAACAATTCGAAAAAACCATGACGGAATCCGCGGGTGAAACCAAAATGCCTAGTGCCCTAAGTAACAGGAGCCGGTTAATATTGGCTGATGTCCCACCCACGAATTATATATATGTATATATGTATATATATATCCAGAAATATGAGTACAAATTGGTTGACATCGGAAACACGGTAAACTAGGAAAATAATGGGAAAGAAAGGAGGAAAAGAAACCATGCCCAGGGTTTACTATAGGTGTCATCTATTCCACTTCATCGATTAGCTATCGTAACCCATGGGTATTCTAGGGGCTTTCAATCACCTAGATGTCCAGATCAAAAAGTGTGATTAAACTATAGTGCCAAACTCAAGCCTTTGGCCAGAAGATCTGATATGTAACCAAGGATCAAAAGAGTTCGCGTTTGATAGCTTTTGAGAGTCGGTGTCCAATATTCCAATTCATGCACCTTCCGATCAGTCCCAAAGCTCACCACGATACCAGCACAGCTGATGACCAAGAAATTCTGTTCATAAGCCTCTGTCATAATATAGTACCTCAAGGGGACAGGGAACTATTGCTTTATTTAATAACCGGGTACACACAACAAGTCGCAGTGTTAACAACGGACTCATGAGGTACTTTATGGGGAGAACGCTTGGTAGGCGAAGTGAGATCACACCGTCGACACTGTCATTGGTTGTCCGCGGACTCTTCTTCAGTGAGGATGATTCCATCCAAGTTACGGCTATCCATAGGTATGATAGTCGTTTCTCCATCCGCAACGCAGAGACGAGTCGGGTGGCATAATACCCCGCTATCAGCGGAGACAAATGTCTTCAATTAGATCTGTTATCAGGTACTCTTTAACACCACGCAAGAGTAAAAAAACAAGATTCGCATTCATTAACGTACTTGAAAAATGTAACATTTAAACTTCAAATGCTCCTTTCGTGACTCTCCTTGAATCTTTCATCATGTCAACTGGATTTATCATTCATGCCAACCTACGCTCCTTGGCATCGAATTAATTTTTAGGCAACCAATTAGGTTCACTGTTTCGCCAATTTTCTACCCGCTAGTCAGTGGACGAGAAGTCCAAAAGCATGTCCATCGTTTAGTGTGATCAAGGCAAGAATGATGCGGGTGGCCAATAAAATAATCGATCGGCCGATCCATCACTTTTAAGCGCAATCATCGAGTTGACCGCTTGTCCAAAGACTGGAGCGAAAGTGATAAAAGAATGACGGGATTACTTGCTACTGGATGCAAAAGAAGTATGGAAAAATCGTGCTCTCTTGTGCCCGTAAGGCGGCATACATAGAGAATAAAGTTTGGGGCATATTGAGTCCCCGAGTTAGATGATATGGCTGTTAACGAAGTACTTATAGCACAACCCATAAGGGAAATATACCATAAAAACAAGTCGAGAGAAAATAATTTATAGATTAGACAAATGAATTAGCAAAGGTCTAATGATATTAAATATAATTATTTTGCAAACAGTCAGCAAGACCAACCAAGTTGTTCATTGTATGCTCGCCACTGATCATTGTCTTTTCCGTGTTTGCGAAATCTCGCGACATTACTGTCACCAACCATGAAAGCATACACTGATTGCCGAAAAGGAGTTCGGGCAGCACATAAGAACGAAACCGATTAGGTTGCAGTAACCACAATAGTTGAAAAAACAATCTGAAAGACGACAGAGTTTACGTTGTTAGTAAGTTGAACTTCAGATAATTCTTTCTAATACCGCCTCATTGTATCGAGGCTTGGAAGCCATGAAATCCATTCAAAACAGCATAGTCGTTAGGCTTCGTAAGGGTCAAAAACTAACGTCACCCTCGCTTTACTCATAACGAATGGGTTTTATTCCGGTTACTGCGTACGCTCGGTCTTTGATCGATAATTGGATGTCACGTCGATGCTGCGGATGCTTTAAATTTGCACAGTTCAGTTGAAACTTTTGCGCAGGAGGATACGTTTCATTCGATGTGCGGCCACGATTTGATGAGACTCAGATCTCCGGACAACTGAATTTATCTACCCCAGATTTTTTTTATTGGGTCTTCACTCAGAACTAAAAAAATTTTTCCATGTATGGTAAATGTTTGTTTTCTTTTCTCAAATATTGCATTTTTTATCAACCACGTAAGGCAGGAATTGAATTAGGCTTTAGAAAACAATAACATGCAAATTTTAGAGTCTGGGATAACAGAATCGGAAGTGTCATGTTGTACAAGTAGTCAGATTACATGTACCCTTTGTGAGGTTCTCCGAACGATTTATTCTCTATTCTTGCCAATGCACAAGACCTTCGAGATCACCAGGCATTACCAGGGGACATTGGTTTTGATTTCTAATTAGGCATATCTCACCATACCCATATGATTTTGATAGAGTTTAGCATTGGCGAATAAGGCGCCAGTCGGAGAATTTTAACTCTTCCGCCCCGGATTACATCCTCTAATTGTGAATAGCAAGGCGAATTATTAGGAACAAAGGAAAACCTATGTGGATGTTCTGTTAACACATTACAACGGTATACGACTCTCTTTTATTCGTTATTTCCAGGAGAGTTTCGGAACTCACTGGATTGGTCGAAAGCGAATTTCTTCCGCAACCAGTTGCTGCTGGGGCGGGAACTCTATTGCCCCTGGGGGCTCTACAAAATTTCCATAAACAGTCAAGGTTGAGATTGATTTCAACCATCCATATTATGATTTGACCGAAGGCTTAGTGTCAGTGGTTGTCACCGGACCACTGCTTTCACATCTGTTAACTCATCTCAGTTGCGGGATCGATAACGTAACTGTTGGATCCGCTTAAATCCAGGAGACCAATTTTTTTACATGATGTTCCGATAGCTTTCTGAAACGAAGCTCACTGTCAGTCAACTGTGATGATCCTGCTTAATTTCTTCCAATTTATCATTGAAGCAACAAAGTAAAGCAAAAGAAAAGCATGTCTTTGAAAGTTCAGTGACGAGAGATGATTGTTATTAAGAAAACCTTGATAGGTAGGGAGTGAGAATTGACGCCGTTAAACCCAAGTAATCCATTCAGAAGACAAGCGATATTCAGACAAGTTTAGCTTAATCACGACTACTCTGATCGGTATGGAAATCTATGACTGTACTAACTTGAATGTTGTCTATGTCTCAAGAGTAATGAGTTGAATAAGACACTTAACATGAAGATTTTGAGTTGAGGCGATTTTCGTTTCGCTTGTATCAAAGCCAAACGCAGCTATTTTATTGGTTACTATTGGTCTTCCGATGATGGGCCGCCATGAGCAGGCAGCAACTGATAAACAAGCAGGTGCAATCTGATCCTGACAAATCGCTTGCGCATTGTCATAGCACAAGCGGAACGAGACTTTTCTGCGCCCTTGGATAGCAACCACCAGTTGAAAGCTAGTCATGGTTGGATGGCAAAACAACAGAGGGGTAAACAAATGAACCATGTGTTGATTGTAGCAAGGAAAAATGTGAGCGACCTGGTCTTCAGAACAACACAACTTCATCCACATCGGGTTACCTTCTTGGGGAAAATGCGAGATTCAACAAAGACCGAGTGAAGAGATGATGTTACTATGGGACGCTTCGAAGTCGTTACAGGGCGCTTACTTCGGCAGAAGGGAAATTCATGGCGTGTGATGGGTTGCTTTCATTCTTTAATGATAGCATTCTAACGGAATTGTGCATAGAGGAACTTGGAGCGTAGATCGAATTTTTGTGTGCTGATTTGTCATGTTTGCAATTTAGTGTTACCGAAAATTTTACATAGGAACTTACGTGCAAACATTTAGATCTGCTTCCCAAAGATTTAATATTCTAGTGTCTAGGCAAGCAAAACTTTATCTGGTTGAGCAGAAATTACTAGGATTTATCTTCATGAATGCTTATCTTATTAGCCATTTAAAAATCGAATCGGAAAATTCTTAAACAGCGCAGAAAGTTGCTACAGTCCCCAATGTAGCAGTTGAATGATTGGATGTTGTTCATATACTCATTCTGTTACATAACTCATTTTAGAGCTGAGGGTTCGTTCTCAACGCTGCCTAATAAATTAGATCCTCCACGACAGCGATTTGATGCAGTTAGCTTGATTCGAGCACGTTGAATGTGCAAGAATGGTGAAATTTGAGGATTTTGTATGTCATTCTTTAGCACATTTCAGAATTATGAAAAACTCATGCGAAATTGCAATTTCGACTGACTCATTAAAGTCGTTCTCATGAGATCGAGATGTGACGGTTCTTGCGTGGGCATGTTTGCACGTAGGTATGGTAGAGCGAGCTCGTTTTTTGTAAGTTACCCACAAGTTGTGAGCGGATGCAAGCACGCAAAATCTACCGTGAAAAGGTACGCTTTTACATAATGCCGAAATGACGTGAAGCGCTAAGCACTGTTGTCCACCAGGTCAAAAAGGTCATGAATGGGATTACCAATAATTGGATCTCAGGAACCAAACCTATTCGCATTCTTGAATTTACGAGCAAAATCGGAAGAAACACGGCAGATGTTTGCCTAGAGGCTCTACGCGAATGAACAGTGTGCAAACGAACTTTCTTATCAGTGCATACTTTGGGAATATATTCAACAGCTGCATTGTTACCAGTAGAGAAATCAGTTGACCAAAAGAAGAACTATTCCAAAAAAAACAACAAACAGAACTCGAGTCGTGGTAACTCAGAACGTGACCAATATCCGCGAGAACATTACAATGACTCGGTTAGGTCGGGGATAACAATGAAGTGGTGCGAATCAGAATCCGTGGAAAAAGGTCAAAAACAAACAGAACAACAACAAAATCCCTAATAAAGAAAACTAATCAATCCAGTCGAGGGCACGTGAGCATAATTGGCAAGGCTAGAGTTTATTAAGATGCATGTACACGCAAATGCCCGCTTACACACTGTGTTAAATCTTTGCTTGACGGTTTATTGAACGAACAATGATAACTACACTTTGAATTATTTGCTTGTCCAATCCTGCTCGTCCAGCATGCATTCATATAACGCCAATGTGAGCTCCTTCTGGATGCGAAGTTATGGCTGATCATGTTCTAACGGTGAGTGATGGGATAACTATTTCCATCCTGCTCTGCTGATTTCCCACTGAAGCTATTGGGGGTTCATTTCGAGTCCGCCATCGTCCATTGGATGCTGTTTCCCGACTTACTAACCGATTACACAAGCAAAACCGTTTACAGCCGCTCGACTCGATTAACCTTCAACAAGCGCTTCGGCTGGCTGCTGCTCTGATCTACCTACCGTCGACCTGAGACTGCGTATAAATTGCAGTCATGTTTTGAGAAATTCCAGGCTTTACTGGTAAGAAGTCATTCGATGCCGTTCACATTTTCAGAGCTCTAAAGCTCCGGCTCAGAGTTTGGGAAAAGTCCCCTTTTCCATGAAACCGAGGGAAATAAATAGATACTTTTTATGCCTTCGGACCACTTTCAACTTGAAAAATATATAATGTGCAAATGCGTGGAAGATTTTGCATGGTTGGAAATCACAAGATGAGCAGTAGTTAGTAGTTGATGGAGTTCATTACCATAACAGTTAAAGACAAAGCCCCACTATCTTCGACGTATGTTTCTTCCTCTTGAACGGTGATGGGACGACATCCCTACTAAGATAAATCACGTTTTAAGAGTACTGTAATCTTCGAGTGTGGTGCTCAGTTTACAAACGTTCAACTAACAGTTGAGGTGACAGTCGGGGTTTTGACACCTACTATATCCAGTCTTGGCTGCTGGGTGTGATTGTCTTGGGAATTATCGTTGAAGCGAACTTAAAATGACGGTGTTGAAGTGGCATATCGGCTTGATTGTGTTGATGCCCAGCTGATGCACTTCGACTCAAATTGATTTTTCTACCTGTGTGCATTTCAGGTCGGCCACGTAACCCTCGAGGATCGCTCTTTCAATAGACAAAGTTACCGAATGTGACCTTGACAACTTTCTGGATTCGAAAGTGACCTAAGAAGGCTTTTTCTTGCCTACAAATTTGAAAACTTGACTGTGAATGTTTCAGCATATTTACCAGTTGAAAAAATAATTCCATTGTTTCCAGCTTTGCAAGCATAGTTTTCTTCTGTACTCTACAATTCAGCAACAAAATTGTGTTTACATAACATCCGAGTTTAATGGAAATGGATCAGCAGGGATTGATCCCACTGGACAATGTCTCATTTATTCGGACTTCATGCATCTGAAGGGAGTATACAAGTCGTCCGATTCGATGTGACTGTCAACGGACACTAATGATAAAAATCAAACTTCCACATGCTTCCTTGAAGGTCTTGATTCACGATGTGCGAAATAAATGGTTGTGCCCCCGGATTCTTATGAACAGGTATCAATTGTTTGTGCTCATGCTCTAGTGAGGTAAATTTCCCTCCAGTCTGTTTGACATGAGAATTCTTACCATAGTTGCATTTGATCGCGCAGATGACATTTCTTCTCCTATCCATTTTGGGTTGTTTACTGGGCTTTGACATAAACCTTCTCATAGCATGTGTGTTTTGAGGAGCTTTGCCGTCATTTCAGATACGTTTTTGGCGTATGACAGTATTGTCTTCTTGTTGGGTTGCACTCTTGGATTCTCTGCATTTTGATTTTGTGTAGAATGACGTTTCTTGAGCATCCGTTTCACTGAAAAATCTTAGAGGCATTTCTTTTTCCGCTTTTCCGTTCTATTGTGCTGCAGTGGATCACTCATCAGAACATCGTCAGTAGCCAACGTCTTATAGTGGTAATAAGACTGTATAAAAATCAAATTTACTGAAAATATCCTAGAATAGATCGAAGAAAGGATTAGTTACTACACGGAGAAATTCGCACGAGCAAGCATCAATCATTGTGTCTGTGCACCGGGATGAGCTCCGAGGTGAACCTGGGCCAGGAATAACGAAAACAGATCAATCGTTTAGAGATGCGTTGATTTTAAAAAGCGCATTCTGATGAGTCGGGGTCCACAGCCGTGAACAACTGTAGCCGAACTGGGTAACGATGATGAAAGGTTGAATAACGATGGGAAAGAGTGACCAATTAGATCCGAGTGTGATACTCGATTAATCCATGCTTCACAATCCTGGTTACCAGTTTTCGTTGATAATGCGTAGATATCCGAGAGGGTTACGAGAGAATCCCATCTAATCCTGACGCCTGTGATAGATTTTGAGACAAGGCGCTATCCAACACTAACCATCTTCTTTAGGCCGCATTTTCGAAAGCTTTTTCTAATCCTGTAACTCGTCCCACATTTGGGTTCCTACCCTCTCGTATCCCCACGTGTAGAAACAGTCTTGTTCTTTAGTTTGCTCGTTTACGTGTAAATCGTGAAGTAGTAATGCGTGATCTTAAAGCTCATCTCCAGTTTTAGTATTTCTGCATTTTTGTTTTCTTTATCAAGCCGCTTAATTTATCAAAATGAGCAATGCTATATAACTAAATTCCCCCGAAGTAGTAGTCATAGGTTTTGCTAATCTAAGTCGGAAATTCATCCACATCCGAGTGCACTCATTCGACTTGAGTAACATCAATGGGAAAATACCTAACGAAGAGATCAATCAGGAGGCATGGCAACTACCACATGTAATGTCTAATCTATCTGCACCGGATCCCAGATAATGTAATTCACAACAACAGTACCACTAACAAGGCCGCATTGGATTTCTACGACATAGATATTCGTCATCCGTGGTATCACATTTCTAATTATTCGTTAGGGACAACAACCAGTCAATCAATGGAACAAGTAACCCAAACGTTACTCAAGAGATGGGGTATGGAATTCCAAAATATTTGTTTGAGGCTTTAGAATTGCGAACGCGAGCAGGTGCAACATTCACGTGATACCTTGCACGCATGTAAACAAACGATTCGTGCTTCGCCGGAAAAAAATAGAGGAATTTGGGTCCCAAAGGATACTCCTTTTCTCTTTCTCTCTCTCGATGTGTGTGTGTGTGTGTGTGTGTGTGCAAGAGATCAAGTGCGACTAACACAGAGGGAGTATTTATGTTAAACGTGCGAATTTGGCAAGAACTACCATGTGTGGACCCGATGTGAATGTTTGCTCGTCGGCAGTGTACTCACTTAATTTGGGCAGCCGGTAAAATAAGCCGAGGAATGAGAGCAAAAGTACACATGGATCTTCGTCTGGGTGAGCAAACTAACGGACCCCGGGAGTGCACGAACAGAAAGGAACAGTAATGTATTCGTAAGAGACACTCATGGGCATTTAACCAGACATGACCCCAACAAAGTAAAACGTGTGTGTGTATGTAAATGTAAAGCCGACTTAGACAATTTGGTGGCATAAAACCGAAACGAGTTAATCTCTCACGGTAGACCAATCGCGGCAGTACAACAATGGCTAAATTAACAACAACAGCAACAGTGTCCTGAATGAGGACGCAATTTGAGGAGAACCGAGAATGTAGACATGTCCTTGTTTTTTATTTCGCTACGTGGTGCGATATGGAAATTCGAGGTCATTACGTGCACATGTGCGTGCGTACAACCCCAGGTTGTAACGGAGCCCTGAGAGCTGAAGAGCAACAGTACTCTTGCCACTATTGCTGATGCTCAGCAGGCAGATGAATTTCACCTCATTTAGGATAAATGCACAGGTTTTTCGAAATTAGTTGAGCGCAGTTTGCATACAGAGAGTATTTACGTGGATGGAGCAAATCAGCGAATGGCGCAACAGAATCAGAGCACATTTGTTGAAAGAGTTCCCATCAGAAGAGGGAACCCTTCGAAGTGCCTAGATTTGATAAGGGGGTTGCCAGTCGGGAGCCAAGCAAGCGTGGTTGGTGTAAAAAACCTGATTGGTGACCATGTAAACAGGATGATAAGGGAGTAAGCAGACGATCGTTGGATTGTTCAGTTTGTTTGCGCCGTTGGCACCATGTTTGTTTTAGAATCAGTGATATATATATATATAGTGATGGGAAAAGACAGGGTTGGGAGAACAATTGCCAGGAGGCCCAGCAGAGCTCAATGGTTTCATGTGCTTGCCTGTTCGGTCTCACAGAAGATTAAACAAATGTGAACAGGAGAATTACACAAATGCAAGACAAAGCGTTTTTGTTGTTTTACAGCAAAGGTGGATGAGGGAGCCAACGATACGGACAATTACAGGAATCTAGACCTTGAGCAACTGATATTAATAACAGAAAAGTTCACCAATAAATCCACTTTTATCTTTTGTATTGCAATATTTATCATCTTATTTCAGAACTTTTAGAAACAACCATCTGACTGGCTCATCGACATCTCGTTCACATAGATTAGAAACGTGAGTCATTTTACATGGGCACATTGGCACGCAGTTAACGGCAGCTGTTTTGGTTATTCGGGCATTATCTTACAACTGACAGGCAGACGCAGGCTTGAACGATCTTGTGCTTGTAAGAAAGATTATGATATTTTTGACAAGTCCGAGATAATGTACAGAAACTGCATAGAGTATTCTTACTTCTCGCTACAAAGCCATAGACTCGACAAAAATTGAAGACATTTTCATAGACTATCATTTACATGATGCAATTTATAAATCAAACTATTTAGAAAATACCCATGATTTTTTTTCTCTCTCTCTATGTGAGACTGAGCTTAACAGGTGAAGGGGAAAAGAGAATTTGTCGATGAGGATGAACGTGTTTTTAATGGTCAGAATCGACCGAAGAATTTATGAACTGGGGTTCTGGTCACGACTAAGAAAGGCTTGCGGGCGGTAGCTCGGTGGTGGAGCATCTGTGCCGGTAAAGGAATGTAGTCAGCCTGATTCCGACTCATGGAGTAGGCTTTTAAATGGCGGAGATTAAGTGAACTAAGTCTGTTATCCACAAATGTTCATAGATTCGAATCCCAGATCTATCGTTTACTTTGGTGGTAGGCGGCAATCTGTGATTGCCCGCCTCGTTATCGCCCCAACGTACTGAGATCTTATGTGATCCCATGTCATTCAAATTTCCACAGCCGGCTGTTCCCTCTCCTAACGTCTAGCGGATCGTGGTGGCTATGGATCATGGGCTTTTCATTAAACTCATGCGTTAAACATGCAACAAAGAAGAAACTATTATTTCGCTCTACTTTCTTGCAGATCTTCTAACCAAAGGCTTGGGACGAGCTACATGATTCTACCTCGTATTTTGGTTTGGGCATCTGGGCAGCACAACGATTACAGAAGGACCATGAGTAGCGGTTGCTAATCGATGACTCGGACGAGAACTGTAGATGAGTTACACGTGTCCTAAACGGTGGAAAATGTTTCTTTTTCCCGCATTGTTTTTCCTTTTTTGTTACAATACAGATGGCAACAAATCTAGAAGCCAACGTATGAAAAGAAATAATGACGATGATAATAATAATACTAAGTCTAGCGAAGACGTTGGAAACGCATTACCTTAATAAGATATCACGACTGCTTTACGGGAGGGGTCGTAAAACTTGTCTTGAGAAAGCCTACCCACGGTAGTCGAAACCTTGGCGCATTACATCTACCAAAAACGCTGTGTTATTAACATTATATCATTCACAATTAAAGTAGGCCACGGACAAACGGCGGCAATGTCCAACACAGGGTTGGTTTTCGCCCTGTAAACGATCTCCTTAAAAATACTACGAGTGTGCCGGTTGCATTGTGACATAGCGAGTGTGGCCCACCAACCAAATAAGGCTACTGCCTTATCGTGTTCCGCTGACCCGGGAAGACTTGCCAAAAGAGGCGTATGAACTTAGCAACTGGTCATTGGCTCGTCTGAAATAATTCTGCTGCCCTGCCGAAAGCCTTTGATTGCGCAAAGGCTAAAGGTGCATCCTCAAATGAAAAAGCCTACTCTGGACTGGGAGACCAAAAAGTACAGCAGCATACAATGCATACAACTATGAATATGGCTGATCCTTGTGAGAACGTTTCTCATACGTCAAGTATTCACGACAGCAAACTTCAACCGTACACAACTGTTTGTGCCCCAATTGATTTGCGTCATTTCCTCTCCCACCCGATTCCTTCAAATTCTTCGGGTTCTCCAGTCACACATGCTAATGATAGTGTCACTGGAATAAGTCTTGCTCCTGTTCTCTCATGTTTTCCCTTAGATAGTATCCAAATCTCACTGAACCTGCTTCCGTCAGCTGATGAACTTCTTCGTCCTCGATTCCCCTTCAAACTGGCCATATTCAATGTGCGAACACTGATATGTAGAGGTCAGCAGGGGTATTTAGCTCGCACACTGGAAACCCTGGCCATCGGTGTATGGTGTATCCAAGAGACCCTCCCTCATCCAAGACTCCAGCTTTGTAATTCGACGGAATTACGCATCTATTCCTTCTGTGCATCATTCTGGACACCCCGAGGATTTGGCTTCTGGTGTTGCTGGTGTTGGTATGGCTCTCAGTGACAGGGCTGAGTCTGGACTGCATGACTAGGTTTCAGTCGACAGCCGACTATGAGCAGTCAGACTCAGAGGTCTAAACAGACGCAACCTGCTTGTTGTCCCGGTTGGCATCGAGTATAATGAAGCACTGCTCGTAACGAGACGTGAACTCAGGGCAAGCTTGCATAGGGATCGCGAGATCTGGTGGTCACAACGAGCTTTAGAGATGGAACATGCTTCCGCCATGGGGAAGTCTGAGCAAACTGTTTCACCTCATCTGAGCTACCATTAAGAAAGCGTTGAGTGTGAGCAAAACGATCTGTGAATCTGACGGTTCACCTACCTACAAACAGCAGCGACGTCTTGGCAGAGCACTTTCAGGCACAATTTCGCTGGCCTCAGCGTCAGCGCCTCCCGCAGGTATTTTGGTAAGTGTCCGATG